>JAJOOD010004293.1:0-53372 GCA_029582525.1 Solanum tacnaense
AAAAGCTGCAATTTTTTACCTCTTGAAATATGGAATTTTCAAACTAAAATCTGCACTTTTAAACATCAAAATCTGCATCCATTAAGTTGCTAAGAAAATCGTTATCAACTCTTATTAAAACAAATCTTAAATGGATACATTCTTGTTTAAAGAAATAAAAAGGAGTCATTCCCAAGTTCACTCTTCTTAAAGGCTAAGCTTTTGCGACAAAAAGATATAAAACTTCGTTAGAAAGCGTCGTCCTAAGCGAAATGGTCATATTAAAAACCCAATATCTAGAGGGATGGGAAGGTTCAAGACTATATCTTACTATCTCTCTTAGTTTGTTTGTACAAACCCAAACAAAATAAAAGCAAGCATAAATATATGTGAAATACTCAATGTGTAAAATGTTAGTCAAACGATAACAACACATATACGATATAAAGAACGTGAAAATTTTGAAGCAAGAAGGAAGATTCGGACACTATTGACACAATAGGCTACTAGACGTGAGCTTAAAATGTATCGATGAGCACGAATCTGATATAGGACAGATGAATGGAGTCGTATCACAACTCCAAATGCGCTCCCGAGTGTACATGTGAAATAAAAAAAAAAGAAGAGGATTAGAATAACACATGTTACCAGTTAAGTTATATGAGTACTAAGTAGTCAAGGAGGATCCTCATGCCGAATTCCAATTTAAAAAAAAGATCCAATGATGAGATGGAAGAAAAATTACGCTAAGTACACTTAATGGAAAAGTTTGAGAGAATTGAACATTCCAAATTTAAAGTAACTTAACTTACAGCTTTGGGGGGAAACAGAAGAATTCATGTCAAAATAGGCAAATATCATTCATTTTAAAAGGGAAGTAATAGAGAGTTTCTACAAGAAAATGATATCAAACTTAAAGAAGACAACGAATGTTTCCAGTAGTTAACCTCCCATGCCATACATTTCTAATATATGTTCAAACCAAATTAACACACACATATAATCATGTTAACAGGTTACGGAGAATAACGTTGGCTCACTTTAAAAATTAAAACAGAGAACTAAATTTTCTTGAGAATCAAGTTGAATCACTTAGTCAAAGACGAGACACAACTATTTTTTAAAACAGGGAGTAGAATATGAATCTAACTTGCCATGACTTGACCATAATAAACAGTTAATGCTAAATTCTTTTTCATAGTAGTAGCAAGGATTCAATGCGAGTAAATACGAGGGAGTTTATAGCTTTAATCCTTATTAACACATGAAGGACTTGATGATAAAAGAGAAGCCAGCCTTATTGGTTCATGGTACTATAAAATCTAGAGATATCCTATTATTTAAGGCTGTGGAAAGGAGGAGATTCAAAAATCTGCTTTTATGCAGATCTCCTGGAAGTAAACGACGCCCCTTAGGCTTCAATAAATTTTTTTTTACAAACAATAGATCATGCATATTATATAATCAAAATAGATTTATCTTAGCTTTATGAACAAAATATGTCTTTCCACATATGACATTTAAACATACACGCGAAATATGCCTGATATGAATATGTATTTTAGTTCATATAACCTATTCTATATGTTTAAATCTGGTCATCATAAATTGCAGTGACAGAGCGAGGAGTAATCTGCTGAGTTAAACACTCCGAAACAATCATAAAAACAGAAATTCAGAAGGGATACAAACATTTAACATGACATAACTAACAACACTGTATAGCAGGAGCAACAAAGTATTCCCAGAAAAGATGAAACATGAGAGGTCAAAGTTTGATTATACTATAGAGATGAGAAATTTGGTTAACTCATACGAATTTTGATGATGCCTAGTGACTTACATTACAAGCTGATAGCCCTATACTATTCTTAGGTAGTCATAATAGAGAAGAAAGATTTTCATGTATTGCATATTAACGACAACTGAAACGGAGAGGAGAGGACTTCATGTTGGTCTCTTAACTAAAGAGCTTTAACAGACTTAAAGTCTAGGCTGACAAGAACTTGACAGAAACTTCTAAAGTATCGAATATGCTTAAATACTATAAATAGCTTAGCTATTTTAGCAAATAAAATGGAGTTCTAATGAAAAACAAAAAAAAGATTTATTATGTGTCATCACTCTTGAGAGAAAAGCAGTAGTCTAATCCAATATTTAAAAATCTATTCTAATTTGAGTACTTCCACACTACCATCCATAAGAAGACCAACAGAAGAGAGGAAATCGATTCCATATTGGAAAATTGAAACAGTAGCAGGTGAAGGACTGATTTTTAAGCGCTAGAAATGATCATTTATACAAAGCTTGGTTGTACTGGAAGGAGTAAACAAAATTTAGAATTTGAGACTCCTCAAACTTTAAATGGAATTGTCTTGCGAAACAACAAAATAACTCATGAGATATCTAAGGTGCAACACCTTGGCCTAAACTTGGATATCACTTAGCAGCAGAGAGCAACACGAATCAAGCTAGCTAAACATTCCGCGAAATTCATATGTAAAACTCAGAATCAGTAACATAGGCAGGTGTGATGTCTTCTAAGCCGATTTCAACTCGAATTTTCATTAACAACACAGGCAGATACCAATTTATATGGTTTAGAGACAACCAGTTAAAGTGCAAATCTTAGGACAAGAAAGCATACCATATCTTTTTCTTTTTTTTTCAACATGGGACTGATTTAACCAAATCGTAACCATGGTAGCTAAGTTCAAACAGAGAGCAAACTCCTCAACTCGACCTTTAATCTCATAACATTACACTCTTAGTTACATGAACATGTAGAAATTTCAAACAAGAATAGTGAACTGATTTCAATTATATAGATGACAAAATAGCGATTCGACTTGAGTTTAGTGCCTGAAATTAGTTTATGTGTACACAATACATCTAAGAGGCAGTTTTTACATTTAGAGAAATAAAAAAACACACATAATCAGATTGGTAAATCAACAGTCCCTCTCATTGACACTAATCTTTACTAAAGTTTTTTTTTTTTTTAACTGAACGAATTTAGATGGGCAAAATTGAGATAACGACACAAAACTATATTCTTATTTCTAGAAACCGAAAACAAAATGTAAGACGAGGGTGATTACTGACCTTGTGTAGAGCAGCAAACTAAAGCTTTGACGTCAAAAGATTTCGCCTTCAAACTTACTCTCGAAACTCGAATTCAAAATCAAAAACCGGAAGTTGAAAGAAGATCGAAATTTCTAAAAAAAACCTAATGCTTGAAGTATGCTTTTGTTCTTCTTTTTGTTGTTCCTAGATGTTGTTCCTATCCGTTTTCTTGATTCCTTGCTCACTTTCCTCCTCCCTCTCCTTTTCTCTTTTTCGAATGGAACCAAATGGCTCCTTTTATAGACAAATCGTAAACTCCATTTGGTCTCAAGAATTTGAATTTTTGAATTCTAGGGAAGCCAAATTTGAAGGAATAATGATGAAGGGGAAGAAAGTTTCTTCCAAGAGTCCCCTTTTTCAGACGGATTTGAAAGGGGTTGAGCGACAGATGGGGGCATAGGGCAAGGAACCACCGGAAATTAACGTTTTCCGGCAGTCCATAGCCGTTTTCAGACTGAGGCGATGGGAGAGGTGAGGAGCGGCCATGGGGAAGGAGGAAAACGCGTCTGGGAAAGGAAAAAATTTTGGGGAAGGAGAAAGAGTACGGGGGAGACGTCTTCTCTCTGGAAAAAGAAGAGGAAGAGCGTGATTTGAGAAAAAAAAGAAGAGTACAGGGCGGCGTAGGGGTTGTACAATTTTGGGAAAAGATGAAAATGTCTTATTTAATTCGGGTCGTCCGATCATTTGATCGGACGGTTGGTAAAAATAGAGAGTTTAAAAATAAATAACATATATATATATATATAGTAAATTGATGAATTAATTAAGGCCGTTAGATTAGATTGTAAGGCTGAGATCGAATCTAAAGAAGCACAATCCATGTGCTCGCCTACGTGGCATACACGGATTGGCCGGTTTAATAAGACTTGGATTGCCAAATTTGCTCAAATTGAATTCATTTAAATTATAACTACTTTCTTTATTAAATAGCCATAAGTGATAATTATTTTGCAAGATTAACTTATTTGATAAAATTAGTCACTCTTAAAATTAAATTAACATAAATTAGTAAATCATCAATTAACTAAGCTTTTCTAATTTTAATAAATGTACGTAAAATATCTATTGCGACAAAGGAATTATATTTGAACCAAAATAGATTCAATTCTTAAGAAGATTAACATTTATTTAGAAATGAGAAAGTAAGTAGTAATATAATATATTTAATTTTTTATAAGAAATAACATTTAAGAAATAAATTTATCAAGTCAAATAAATAATTAATTTTTTTTGTATTTCTATGAAAAATTTCATAACATATATATTTTATTATTATTATTATTATTATTATAATTATTACTATAGTTAAATGTGGAGAGCCAAAATTGGGTGTCAACAGTACCAGAGCAGGATATGCGAGACAGAATGTAAATGATGTGAAATCTTATTTTCTCCCTCTTTCTAATATACCTAATTGAGAGGTAAACCACCCTAGAAATCCCCAAAAAGTTGTTCTAAGCTTGGGAAGGACAGAGAAGAATATTTCTAGCATGAGGAATGCAGTAGAGGATGAATTTCCGGTCAAGATCACTGTCACGAAGTCCGAAAACAAGAATCGAAGTCAAAAACTCTGTGCACCTACTTGGCACCTAGGTAGAGTAGGTTTTATAAATTGAGTAGTTATAAATTTGTGCTCACTGCATACTATAGGTAAATCAATGGTATGATATATGCGTAGTCCTTCGTGCACCGAAACGGAAGATGATTAAATCCTAGGAGGAAGCCTTAGATGATGAACTAGGGCTAAGTATGGTCGAATTAATGTTTACGTGATATACGTCGATGAATAGTTCATCGGGATGGTTGGGATTCTATGATTGAGTGATATATGTTCGTTCTTGCTTCATTATGATACATGTATGTATGTGAATGTTGCATTGTTGATCACATTAAATGTAAACAAGGATATATGAATGATGAACGCCATGAATCATGACTTGTTTTTATGATTATGAGAATATACTTGTGATTGTGATTGTGACTTGTTGAATGGATTGAGTGTTGCGTTCTGACACACTAACTTGGATCAATTGCCACATTCCGGCATAATTATGGGATCGATTGCCACGTTCCGGCATAAACATTGGATCGAGTACCACGTTCTGATATGCTAACAGTTTGGGTTTGAGTTCCATGAGAGAACCAATGACCTAATATAATTGTGTTCTTGGGGATTGTGAAATTGAACGTGGTTCGTAATGATAAATGATTTTCTAATTTCCCGAAGTTGTTATATGGTTATGAGGATTTATATCTGATTGTTACTTTATGTTGAGTGAACTTGTTTCATATCTCATTGTTGAATGAATCAGGAAGGTCAAGGATTCCAGAGTATTAGTGTTGAGGAACGAGGGCTCTCGGTATGTTGCAAGGGCTAGAAGTAGAGGTACGATACGTGGTGTAATTACTCAGGAAAGTGTTAAAGGGATTCGGGAGTGGTCAGTCAGAAAGCTGGTAGTTGTAATGATGGACTCTTTTATGCTTAAGAATGGTTAGGCCATGCTCAAGAACTTAGTAGTAAGTTGACTGAGAAGGTGGTTAGTAGTAAGGGTTCTAGTGTAATTTCTAAGGTATTTCCAAAGAGGTTAACGGTGGATAAGCGAGTAGTTTATTGCATACTCTTACTAGTTGGTTTCTTATGTTATGCGGTGGGGGTCGGGTTGACCGATGATTCCTACTAGTACGTGTGGTTTTGTACTGATACTATTCTTGCTATGCCTTTTTGGCATAGTGTGGATGCAGGGTCGGTGATGCTTCATTTGGTGAAGACGAAGAAATCTCCTGCAGCTTTTGTGTTTCCTTTCGCATGGTGGATGCTATGTCATTTATTATTATCTCCAATTTGTACTCTTAGTAGCTCTTGTACCTGTTTAGACTAGATCCTTGGGGGTGTTAATTACTTTACAAGTCTTAACCAAAATTGTATTAAAGGTTCTTATTTATAAAAATTCCGTTAGTATATTTATTTCCATTTTATTTAACTTCTGCATATTGTAATGGTTGGGGATAAGATGGTTCTCCTACTTAGGTGGTAGTATGTAAGTGCCCGCACGACTCGGTGAGTTGGGTCGTGACAATACTCTTAACATTCTTCCACTGAAGCCCACACTCTCAATACTAACAACCATCATAACCACTCCGACCATTTGCCCTGCTCTAAACCAAAACTTTTTAAATGAAAACCTTTCTTAGGTACTTTAACAATCAACAATAATCAACTTGACGACTCCACCCAAGTGTAAGTGCTTTCAAATGCTCAATACCTGATATAATTGATCATTCCTCACCTTGCAAATTCATACCTAGACAAAATATATTACCACAAATTTAGGCTTTCAATGAAAAATCCTAATGGTAAACTCAATCGTATAACACAAGCCCCTTATCTATCAATATTAGCTTATACCTCAAAGATTTTTATGAATTCATGGATCTTCGCTTATCATTGTTCGCCTCTTCATCGATCTCATAATATCTTTCTCTAACAATTCAATTGTACTCATTACTAAACTCAAAATAAAACAAAGCATTTGTCACACTCAAGCTAATGTTTGTACCCTTCTTTCTCACATATTTTCCAATAGTTTTTAACCAATCTGACGGACTTGTGACACTATTACCACAGTCACCGCAAAATGAATGAAATCATGCGTCTTTGAACCCAATTATCTACCCCTCTGAAGATATCTCTTTAGCCTTTGCAACCAATAAAATATTCTTGCTCTCGCCTCTCTCTAAAGGTTGTACTACATCCAACTATTTTTTCCCTTCATTATGACTCTAGCTCTTTTAAATTCTATTCGAGTGGTGTCCCACCAACTCTTAAAACTTTCTGTACAACCACGTTACTCACCCAATATTAGAAAACAATGACCTTGGATACTCACAAGTCGTGCTAATTATACAAAATTCACTTAACCAACCATCTTATTATATAGTTGCATTCCATCACAATTCATCACGAACTCATACAACCATTCACTCGGTTAGCCATGGCTATCACTACAAGTCAACCTTTTCATTGACATGACACCTCAACCTCAGGTATACTCATCGATCAAATTCCAAAGGACTAGCCCAATTTTTATACGCACTCTGTTACTAAAATACTACGATTGCATTCACCCAAGTATTACTCAATAGGACTTTTCTTATCCATATGCTTGTCATTCCGGGATCAATCCACTCTTTTATGTCTTAAGTCAAAATCACCAGTCCTCATACTACCCTCCTTCTTCTTAACAAATAAGGCAGGAGAACCCCACGGGAAAGCACTAGGACAGATGAAACCTTTATCAAGAAGCTCCTGGATTGAGTTTTAAGCTCTCTCGATTCTGCCAGAGCCATGCGATAAGAAGGAATGGAGATGGGGCGAGTGCTAGTTTCCAAATCAATGCAGAAATCTATATCTCTATTCGGAGGCATACCAGGCAATCGGTAGGAAACACTTTCTTAAATTCAAACACTACAGGAATAGACTCAATAGAGGGAGGCTCAACCTGAACATCCTGAATATGAGCCAAATAAGCCAAACAATCCTGCTACACCAGTTTCCTATCCCGTACGAAAGATATGACCTTAGCCGACTTAGGCTTATACCCCATTCCCACTCTAACCTTTCCCTACCCGGGATCTCTAGAGTTACCGACTTAGCATTACCATTAAACACAACATAATAGGGGGACAACCAAGTCATGCCTAAGGTTCTATCAAGTCACTCATATCCAGCATAACCAAATCAACCCACGTCTGAAATCCATGAACACAACCGGACATACACGATATATATGGGGGACTATGACTGACTCTTCAACTCGGGTAGAAACATTGATGGAGGCATCAAGTATGTCACAAATCATATCAATTTCTGAGGAAAAGCGCACGAACACATTAGAATAATTAAAACCCGGATCAAACAACACATTTAGCCCTCCGGTCACAAACAATAATAGTACTTGTGATCACTACATCAAACACCTCCTCCTCGGTCATGCCTGGAAAGGCATAAAATTGAGCCATGTCATCTTGATGGGCAACCTCCTCGCCTGGCTGCACTACTCATCCACCTGCATTACCATTTTCCCGGCCTCTACGGCCTCACTGATTTCTTCCTCATCTCCTCAGGTTTTCCACAATTATAACACACTTAATAACTTAACCAAGTAAGCATTGTTATTATTGTAGTAGTCGTATCCTGACCCTCCTGGATATACAATCAATCCAGGAAATCATAGTATAGCTTCTAACCTGAATTGGCATAACTTAGTTTCCTCATTCGCTAAACAACATGTACATCTTTTGACAACAATTCTAAATGCATTTTCCAAAGTAATGGTGTTCATTATCTAGTCGTTCCTTACCAAAACTTCTCGAATGTTGTCACTTATAAACTTGAATATGCAAATTTGACCTTAATCCCTTTACAAGCGACGATTATAGCTAGCGAGCCCCACAAAACACTTAAGTTTAGTCACAGAACTAGGTCGGACCTAATTCCTGACTGCTTTAGTCTTTTGGGGATCTACCATTACCCCTTCCTTTAAAACTACATGCCCCAAAAAGGCAACCGAAGTCAACAAAAATTCACACTTAGAAAATTTCGCATGCACCTTTTGTTTCCCAAGAACACCCAGAATAATACGAAGATGGTCAGCATACTCTTCCTCACTTATCGAATAAACCAAAATTTCATCAATAAATGTTATAACAAAGTAATCAAGAAATGTCTTGAACACACCATTCATCAAACTCACGAAAGTTGCAGGCGCATTTGTCAACCCAAACGACATAACTAGAAACTCATAGTGCCCATAGTGGATACTTGTTTCGAATGGTGACCCTATTCAATTGTCGATAGTCTATACACATCCTCTCTTACTAGTGATGGTGTTACCACTTTTGTTGCTCTAGTTCGGACCATAGAGTGATAAAGGAAAGATACCAATTTGTATCACCTAGATACCAATTGGATTCAAGTCATAGCACGAAAGAGTAGAAAGAAGTGAGTTTTTCCTAAAGTCTTGTAGCTTTTCAAAGAAAAGTACGCACATCATCGTACTGTTCCGCAAGACTCTACTAGACTTGTTTTGGTAAAATGAGGTCAGCGAACCTAGGGCTTTGATACCAACTTTTTCATGGCCTAGAACGTCGTGAGTGGCACCCACACTAACCCTCCGGTGGGAGAACCATTACTACAACCCAACTAAGCAGTCTTAACCAAAATACTAGGCATTTAAAGCTACAAAAGTAGGTTTAAATAATTATATAATTAATACAGAGTCCCGATAAACTCTAAAGGCTTAAATAAACTAGCCAAACTAATGCGGAAAAACAACCCTTAGAACCTGAAAGTCATTGTACTAGAATTCTATTAACGACAAGTCTAAGAAAGAGGGGTACAACCCTGAAACTAAACAAACACCTTAAACAAATAGTCTGAGTCTGAAAAGAGTGGACTTAAACAAAAGGAGAATTCAAGGCAGCCTAGAAGAACTGGCTCACCCTTGAATTCGATTGATCACTGATTTTCTAAACTAGGTATGTCGGTAGCCGCTTGAAGATGCCCTATACTCAACAAAGAACAAGCAAATGCAGTATCAGTACACAACCACAGTGTACTGGTAGGATCACACGGCTATCCCATTAAGTGAAACATATATAAGTCATTACAACATCATAAACATCCATACACCGAACATATAAAATATTAATTATCATTTACGAGCAATGCACAATTTCACATTCTCAATAACAAGTATATATGACAAGTCAATGGTCCTCTCACGGAACCTAGTTCAATGGTCCTCTCATGGAACCCATACTCAAACTGTTAGTGTACCGAATCGTTACACCTACTCAAAGTTAGTGTGTCAAACCGTGACACCCGTTTCAATTTTATCAGATGTCAGTACGTGATATCTGATCCCAGTTAGTGTGTCGGATCGTGACACCCGATTGAAAGTTTATGCCGGTACGTGGCATCCGATCCCATTTAGTGTGTCAGACCATGACACCCACTCCATTCAACATACCACAATCACAATATATATTCTCAAATCATACAATCAAGAGGTGATTCATGGCATATAGTTATTCGTTCAAACTCATTCACATTAGGTGTGATCAATAATGCAACATTCGCATACATACATGCAATACAATGAAGCAATTACTCACATATATCACACAAAATTGAAATCCCAACCATCACCTACCTCAAAACCAAGCTTGAATCCCCCTAAGCCACTTGAATCTTCTCTTTCTAGATTCTTTGCGCTTGTTCGTGGTCTAAAAACAGCAATTAACACAAGGATCAATAGACGAGGCCTAATCACCCGGATTATAATCGAAATCATCACATATAGGTCAAACTCTTGATCCCCATACCCAGGTTAGGGTTTCTTTCCACCTAAATCTCAGAACAAACCCTCTCCCATCAATAATTACCCACGAATCTAGGTTCTACGAATTGAAAAATAGACTTGGGGAGTAATATCCTTACCTTTAGCACCAAAAGTCGTGGAAAACCTTCAACAAAACACCTGGGGTCGTTCCTTAGTTCTCAAAGTCAAAAAGTGCAGAATAATAACATTTTTGGGTTTTAATACCGACTTAATTAGCGACTGGCCCACTAGGTGGACCCCATCCCGCCACAGCCGCCCCGCCCTGGTGGGAATAATCCCACCCTAGCTAGCGGCTTGCCCAGAAATAGAGAGCTAAATTAAGAGTTCCAAACCCCTCTTTCACAACACCCCTTCATCTCATGACAATCAGAAAATACTCATTCACGCCAAGATCTGTTTCGAGAATTCTACTCGACCGAATTCGATTCCGTAAAGTCGTACGGTTCCTTAACTCTTAGCTATCCACTCATGTAATCAAATTCATAATTAGATCTCTCATTCGTTACCAGATTTCCCTAGACCTTACTAACTCTGATTTCGTCCAAATCTGGACTACGTTAGGAAATTTCAAGCTACTACCAAAAAGTTTTCTGACCCCAATTCTTTCCCCATTGGCTTTTCCCTAATGACGGAATCAGGTTGTTACACTTGTCCCTCTTAGCAACTCGTTTGCATGTATGCTTCTTCTTTTGCAATGTTGCATATTCCCATAAATAATGTATGTCATCTTGTGATATGGGCTTTAGTATGAAGAAAATAACTCCACTCTCTAGTGCTTTAATAGTTGTAATTTCATTTTCATCAGCTGATAAACCTGGTCACATTCAATAATAGAGATTTGAGTCATATACTTTGATCAAAAATAAAATTAAAGGAAGGGGGTTACTATGATAAAAGATACATTTAGTGTAAGTAGATTTTTCTTTTAAAGACAATGTTTATTACCACCAAAATATTTAGCATCAATTGAGTTAATGTCATTACATCCAGATACGCTAAAGCCTTAAAAGACATTTATATATAAAGAGTGTTAGTTATAACAATCTATATTTATTATTTCCTCTATATATAATAGATAGACAATTATATTATTAATTATCGCTAAATAATTGCTATTAACTCCTTTAATTTTTGCAGTGGGTTATGAGAGAATAACAATAGCACGCCTTTATAAAGTTAATAGTTTCTTGAATCTATCCCTAAATAATTTTGATCCTTTAAGTTAATTAAAACTGGACATTATTAATAATCTTTGAGTATTTAACAACTCAACGATTATAAGATTTAACAAAAGGACGTGAAAATAAAATGTTTAATGGAATCTCTCAATTAGACATACATTTTTTTCTATGTTAGGTATATTTCCAGTATTGTCTAATGCCCTTTTTGATGTTGTCATGTTTAAGGTTTGATTGGATATTTCTAATTAAACGATTTATTCTCATATTTCGTTTTAAAGATAATAACAAGAGTTATTTAAATATTTATGGAGAGAATAAAAGTCCTTAGTTTTAACACATTAAAAAAATATTTAAAAATTCAAGAAAATATATAAACATAAGTGAAAATTTTAGAATTTGGGCTAGCTCATACTAAGGAAGGTTTTCACTTTGATATTAAATCAATGTTATGTTAAAGAAGTCATAAAAGTCAAGATTTAAAGTAAATCAAGATAAATAAAAGAGAAGACGAAATGTACATACATGCTTAACTTAGGAGTGTTTAAGATTTTTGTTACTTTTTTCTAGGCTTAGCATAAATGTCCTTTTTTTCCATGGAAGGGTAGATTTGATGAATGATAGAGATATTTTCTTAGATCATGAAATACTCGTGTTAGCTTGGATTAGGGTTTTCTTAGTTATCCATTAAACGTTTCTTTAATTACAGCATAGCTAGGTGATTTGTGTATGAGTTTTCTTCCTCCTTTCATTAAAAAATATTCATGCTCTATATTTTTCAGTTATAAATTTATCAATGGGTGAATTCGAGATTTAACTGTGGGCTTTAATTGAGAATTGGTTAGTGACTTTGTTTGAACCACTTTTTATTGAAAAACTCTCTCAATACAAGCTGAAAAAATTGAATTTTATTGAAGAACTTGAATTGAGTTTTGAAATCTAAAATTAAAATATATTTTTTTGTTGAAAGTGTTTAATGTGATTCGAACTAGTTCTATATTGTTAGGGATCTTGAATATGAATTTTGATCTTGATTGATGTTTTGACCTTTGATCTTAAATATGAAAGCTATTGACATTACTTGTGAGGTCCTATTTTGATAAACCAACATTCTTACTTGTGATATTATGTTTTTAGTTATGTTGAGCTATAAGTGATATATGAATAGTCATTGGAGTTTTTGTAGAAGTTCTATGATAATTATATTATCTTTAATTAAGTTTAATTTAATTATGTTCTACAACCTCTCTGAAATTGCACAATAGCTATATGTGATTCATGTATGATTTTCTTATTTCTATTTATATAAATAATAAATGATTGTCATAATTGAATGTTATTCTAATTAGTGGCAAGTTCTCCTTTTGATTATTCTTGATATTTATATCTTAATTATTTTATTTATCCCTTGTTTATTAGCAATCTTAGGACTTGGGTAGTGATCATTATTGCTAACTCCAATGTGTTAAATTAGTTCTTATTGGGATGCTTGAAAGTTCTAGCCTAATCTCTATTAAACATATCTTTGGTTTCTTTTCATCATCATTGATAATTTTCTTACGGTGAGTCGTTATTTCATATATAATATGTTATTTGAATCTCCCGGAGCCAAAAGTTATAAATAAGAAACTAATTCTAGTCTTGTGAAGAATATAAAAAATTATAAACTCACAAACAACAAG
Source organism: Solanum tacnaense (assembly GCA_029582525.1). Classification (NCBI taxonomy): domain Eukaryota; kingdom Viridiplantae; phylum Streptophyta; class Magnoliopsida; order Solanales; family Solanaceae; genus Solanum; species Solanum tacnaense. The sequence goes on from JAJOOD010004293.1 coordinate 13,369, forward strand.
AATGCCAAAATCTTTGGCTATCTCTTGTTGAAGTTGAAAGATGTTCATTTCAGGCATATGCACTTCTGCGATAATTTTGGCATTCAATTATCGTAACTGAATGAAACAAAGCAAATTCAATTATCACAGAAGTGCATATTCCTCAAATGAACGACTTTCAACTTCAACAAGAGAGAGCCAAAGATTTTGGCATTCCTGTTGTTTGTGAGTTTATAATTTTTTATATTCTTCATAACACTAGAATTCCCTTCATTTCAAGGTATCATGAATAGTTTTGATTTATATAAATCTAGATCTACATAAATCTCAAATAAAAAAATGGTAACATGTAAAGAACACAAAAAATACCCTACTTTGAAATGAGATAGTTATCATCACAATCCTATATTTTGGATCGTAACACTCACAATTTTTTTTAAAATGAAAAAGAGAATTTCACTACCTTCGAATTTGGACTGCTTGAGTAAAGTAGCAATAATGAGAAGGCAATTGTCATCATCATCAACCACCAGAGTTCAGATTTTTTTCAAAAAATTCGCTATTTTGTACCTCCATTGATTCTTCCCAGGAAAATAATTGATTGTTTTAGATGCTTTTTGTTGAAAGGAAAGAACAAACTTAAATAAATGAGCAAGAAAATTGAAGAGCGCACTTTCTAATTATTATTTAAACAAATATTTGAGTCTATCCTGTTGGACAAGACCCCATCTTAGATTTGCTTACCAAGTTTTGCACTCTCTTTTAGTAGCTTATTTATTTTCTTTACGTTTTTATTTATTTTCCTTTTTTGTTCTAATACAATTGAAAACATGACTATATAAAATCTACTATAATTTATAATAAATTTGTATATATCTACGATCTAATTCATGATTTAGAGAAGTAATATTCCATATATTTGCTTGAAAACATTTTGTAATCTCAATCATTGTGACATATTATTTTATTCATAAATATATTTTTTAAAAACTCACTTTCTACTTTTTTTTCCAACACATACATAGTATCTATCTTCAAAAAATTAATTATTTTTGAATTAATAACTTACTATCTATCGAATTCAATTTATTTTTGAGTTAAATTTTGAATGATAAAAATGAAAGTTAAGAAATGTATCATATAAATTAAAATAAAATTAAAAATGAAGAAAATATGTCACGATCTGAAAACTCGAGTAATAATGGAACCTACAAACACCCACAGGTGGGTAAGCCGATCCATAGGCAAAAATGGCAAGTAATGGGCATCATGGGAGGTGTCACGACTCGATTCCTCTAGTCACAATGGCACTACAACTTCTATAATACATCAGTAGGTAAGCGAACCCATAGCCTAGAATGAAAAATAATTTGTATAACGGTAGAACTAACATAAATAACACTTAAAACAACAAAACGAGAGGGAAGTGGAAGCCAACCAAAAACTACATACAAACGATCACTCTTAAAACCTCTAAGCCATAGGTGGGTATGCCAATCCATAGGCAGAAATGGCAAGCTGTCTCAAAAGTAAGAAAACTACCTAAATATGTACACAATGAGAGAGGTTGATCCAAGACGACAAGTGCTCACCCACGTCTCCGATCCCAAAAAGATCGCACAAACAATCACCGTCAGTAGCTGGTACTAGGAGTTGCATCACAAAACAAATGTAGAGTGTAGTATGAGTACCAAAATAAAGGTACTCAGTAAGCATTATAGGTCGACTGAGTAAGAAAGGTAAAGAAAATATGAAAAGATAGAATCTAGACAAAAACTGAGGTCAAAGCAGATATGAAAGGAAGCAAACGAACATATCGAAAGTAAATCAAAGTACAACAAAACTAAACCTAACTAGACCCTATAAGCCCAAACCCCCATAAACCCAACATGAACACACAATAGCTAAGTCTACTGAGATAAGAGTACCATGAACCAAACGACAACCTCCCAGCCCAAGTAACCTCAAATACTTAACAATCCAATAATAAACTCCCAACCAAGCCAGCAAGAGTAATACTCATTCTAGGCCGCCCAACCAGCCAGTCCACTACCAAGGACATAAGCCGTCCAACTAGCAAGAGTGACATGGGGGCGTGTCAACTCCGAATAAAATCTAATATATCAAGGCCGCCTAGCAAGCCAGTCCACTCACACGAGCCTAAAGGATCTAGATCGTCAAAGTGACCCGGAGGAGAAGCAACAATGAAGAGTAACGCAAAACCAATCCAAACACACTCGAACGACAAACACGCACAAAAATATAACAAGCAACAACAAAAAATCAAGCCATAACACCGTAACACACAAAACCCCTACTAATGCAACTACACCTAAAAATAGACAGACAAGACAAAGATCGTATCTAAAACAGCAAAAAAAAGGAACAACTAGAGACTCAACCCTTCCACTCAAATCAACAAGAATTTAGTATTCAAAATCAATCTAATAGAAGAAGCAAGCAACTAGGAGTCGACCGCAAACACTCCAATCTAATTAACGCCGAACACGATCAAATATATAAAAAGTAACAAAAAAAAACCAAGCCACAACAACATGTAACATATACAATCCCTAACTAGCATGGTACTACACCTGAAAATACGGCCAGTCAAGCCAAAGCATTGTATCTAATGTAGATCAAAAAAACGAACAACAAATCTCGCAAAGACTCCTATCAAATCAACATGAATTTACGTATTCAAGCTCAATCTAATAGAAAGGAAGGCATAGCCTACTAGTAGCTTGACCGCGCGCACTCCAATCTAATTAGCTCTGAACACTATGGGATTTGTGTAAAATTCCCTAAATATAAACTATGTCCTAGGACTGTGGTAACTGGATGACTTTGGGGTTTTTATTTTTAGTTAGCCTTTAATTAATTTGGTTTAAAATTAAAAGATACTATAATATATACTCCATCAAACTATACAACAAATCTATGCAAAGACTCCTATTAAAGGTTTCAGATCAAATCATACGGCAACAAGGTTTTAAATTCTTGACTTCTTGGTGAAGAATTGAAGTTATTCTTCAACAACACACTTGTGAAAGAAATGCTTTAATAATGATGTATTTTGAAATGATATAAAAGTTAAAAAAATGAAAATTAACCGAAAAGTACCGATATCGAAGAAAAATCGATATTATTGCAGTGATTTTTAAAAATCTAATTTTGATTATATATTATAGAATACCCAATAAAATAGGATTGGTATAACTTTTTTTAAAAATAATTGCAGCCCCTAGTCAAGTATATCATCCATTGTATTAGTAAACTTTTATATTACTAAAGTCACTAAATTTTATCCGTTGAATTTTTAAGGGAAAAAGGCATAAGTGTAGGATCAAAATAATCAAATATAATGCGAATGTTAAGAAAGTAATTAACGTCAAAAGACTGTAAGTAAGAAGATAAATGAGAAATTTAACATAAAAAAATAGAAATATTTAACGTAGTTCGGTCAGTCGACCTAATCCATATAAGGAGATAAGAAATCCACCATATACAAGATGATACAAAATATCAAGAGAAATGACCTCACAAAATTTACTAAGAATAAGAAGTTCACACAAGTGATAACATAACACTCGTGTCTCACAAATTCTCCTCCTAAATAGAACTCTCCATGCCCTTAGATATGGTTTTCCATTAAATTTACATCTGCACACAAGTGTAACACTCTGATAAAAAATTTCAAACAAAAATCTTTGTTACCCTCAAATATATTATGGTTAAAATTGAACTTATCAAGTTGAAGGAAAATCCTATTAAGGCTAAAGTTGAACTTGTCAAGATGAAGGAAAATCCAACCAATAATAATGAACTAGGTATACACACAACGATAAATATCCTTGAACTATGATCAAAATATCAAAAACACCGCCTGACAGTCTCACTAGGCATACACCGTCAAAAGTTAATTCTCAATAGCGTCTATCTTAGATTCATCAACCTCAACACCCCTTGAACTCACAACAAATAGAAAGAAAACAACTTCATCAACATAGAATGAACACTTTTCAAAATTAGCATAAGGTTGTTCCTTCCTAAGCACATCAAACACATATCTCAAATTATCTATATGCTCATGCATGATTTTACTATAAATCAAGATATCATCAAAATAGACAACTACAAACTTCCCTATGAAGGGCTTCTTCACATGATTCATGAGACGCATAAATGTAGTAGGAGCATTAGTGAGACCGAATGACATCACCAACCATTCTATAAGAAGATTAGATTAGTCTAACAAAATCTATTTTCCAATAATTTGCTTCTTAAAGCACCGTATAATATTTAAAATAATTCTCGTTATAGTGTAGTGTTTGAGAAACACTTGCATTTATTTTCATACAAAATGATTAAACCCATTGCAAATCATGTAAAATTGACACACAATTTCTTACTTAGATAACTAGGTTTAAAATTATTGATTGCACACTAAATATTTTCAAAAAGTTTTCATATTAAACACAAAGTACTGACATGGCGAGATAATGTTGCTCACTTTCTCAGATAAATTAAGTGGATCTCAAATAATAATTTTCTCTTTTTCTGTCAAAGAATTTATCTCACTCTTTCACAGACATAGCGACAAAAAATTCTTAAAAGAAAGTTTCTTAATATCGTCTTCTCCGATGGATTAGTTGTTGCTCTTCTCTTTCTTTTTCATTTTGGTTGTCCTTTTAAAAAAAATAAAAAATAATAATTACTGGTTTGACTGTTCAATTGGAACCCTAAAAACTTTTTTAAAAAAATCATGTCAACTTCAGATGTCTCCGATGAGTTTAGCCTTACAAAAACAACGTGACAACAGAGGGTCCCCATGGTCAAACGTTATCTGTCACTACCCAGACCGTCGTGATTGGCACCCACACTAATCCTTCGGTGGGAGAACCATAACTACTAACCAACTAACCTCAAAACTAAGCATTTAAAGATACAGAAATAGGTTTAAATGCAGAAAACTGAAGTTCCCATAAACTTCCAAAACATCTAACAATGATACTAAAATATTGCGGAAAATAACGCCTAGAACCTGAAAGTTAGTGTACCAAAATTCTAACCAACAAGTCTAAGAGAATGGGTATAACCCAACTAAACATAAGATGACTAATGAACTAATTTAAGTCCGAATAAAATGGACTGAGCAAAAAGAGAACCCAAGGAAGCTCGGAAGAACTAGCTCACCCTTGAATTCGATTGATCACTGATTTTCTAAGTGAGGCATGTCAATAGCCTCCTGAAGATGCCATGTACTCAACAAAGAAAGACCAAATGCAGTACAGTACACAACCACAATGTACTGGTTGGACCATGCGGCTATCCTACTAACTGCAATATAAGTAAGTAAAAACAACATTATAAACATGTGTATACCGAATATGTACAATATTGATTATCACTTTCTCAACAATATGCATTTACAATAAGTCATTGGTCCTCTCATGGAACCCATACTCAAATAGTTAGTGTACCGAATCATGGTACCCGTTCCAAGTTATTGTGTCCGATCGTGATACCCGATCCAAAGTTTATGCCGGTACGTGGCAACCGATCCCTGTTAGTGTGTCGCATCGTGACACCCGTTCCAATTTGTTTGTCAGTGCGTGACATCTGATCCCAGTTAGTGTGTCGGATCGTGACACCTGTTCCATTCAACAAGCCACAATGTCAATCACAATGTACATTGTCATAATCATACAATCAAGAGGTGATTCATGGCATATAGTTATTCGTTCATACTCATTTACAGTAGGTGTGATCAACAATGCAATATTCGAATACATACATGAAATACTATGAAGCAATTACTCACATATATCACACAAACATGAAATCACAATCATCACCTACCTCCAACAAAGCTTGAATCCCCTAAGAAACATGATTCTTCCCTTTCCAGATTCCTTCCACTTTTTCTTTGTTTACAAACAATCAATAATACGCAAGGATCAATAAAAGAAGCCTAATTACCTGGATTGTAATTGAAATCCTCAATCCTAGGTCAAACCTTTGAACCCCTAGATAGCACTTTTCCCACCAAAATTCTCAGTTCAAAACCCTCCCTCATCGATAATTACCCAAGAAACTAGGTTCTACGGATCGAAAAATGAATTCGGGGAGCGAAAATTTTACCTTTACCTCAAGAATGGTGGAAAACTGTCAAGAAAACACATGGGTTCGTTCCTTAGCTCTCAAGTTCGAAAATTGCAAAATAAACCTTTTTGGGGTTTATTTCCGACTTTAAGCCGCGTTTGTCCCACTACGACGGACCCGGTCCCACCACAGCGGCCCCGCCCTAGCGGCTTGCACGGAAACATAGAGCTAAATTAAAAGGTTCCAAAACCCCATTTCATAACACACCTTCATCCCATGACAGTTAGGAAATACTCATTCACGCTAAGATCAATATTTGGAGTTCTACTCGCCTGAATTCAATTTCGTAAAGTCGTACAGGTTCCTTAACGTCTTAGCTATCTACTCATGTGGTCAAATTCATAATTAGACCTCCCATTTGTTACCATCTTTCCTTAGACCTCACTGACTCCGATTTCATCCAAATCTAGACTAGGTTAGGAAATTCCAAGTTACTATCAAAATGTTTTCTGACCCCAATTATTTCCCCATTGGCTTTTCCCTAACGACAGAATCAGGTAGTTACATTTCAATCTCTCACTCTATCGATCATTGTCTGCAGTTCCCTTTATCTAGCAACCAGGTGCTTTTAGAAATCCACCCCACTGCTCAAACATAAAAAGATTAACATTTTCAAAAGCTCTAGAAACCTATTAGAACAGACAACCAACCAACCTCCCTATTACAAGCTAGGGAACAACTCTTACGTAAAATGTCAAAGATCATTATAAAAAAAACCCATCACAAACACATCTCGACCAAAAACCACTTGGCAAATAAAAGAAACTACACAACAATCACTACCGATGACAAGATCACCCATACTAATAAAACCAAGAAACTCTAAACACATTACTCCTTGAAAATAGAAATGAATTACACAAAAGTGAGTGAAAACTGGAGAGAACAAAACATGACCTACATGAAGTTCCATAAGGAAAAGTAAAAGGTTGGGGATTATTAAGTTCGGTTAACACAAGGTCACATGAAAGTAGGAGTGGGCATAAATACCAAAAATCCGGAGAACAAAATGCCCATCCCTACCTGAAAGAGAGTCGAGGACTACTTAGCAATTAGTAGCTAGCAAAGAAAGCTTGTGCCAACTGTAAAAATCAAACCTGCAACAGCCCTCAGGAGGTAAATATAAAATGGAGAACCTCAAAAATATTCATAACTCAAAGTCATCTCATCAAGTATTTTACCAACATGCCATGGTGAGTGAGCAGGGTGAGTACACTATTTTGTACTGAAGAAGTTTATTGATGACTGCAAAAATACAAGAGAACAGAAGGATAAGTTAATTCCTTTCTACCACCAAATCAAACATCTTCCAAAACTGTTTCATGTTGTTGTCAATTCTCTGTCCTTGCCAGCTTGAGAATAAATTAATATGTCTTACCAATGTAATACCAAAAATCTTCAGAAGCATAGTACCAATGATTCCTTGAAGCTTAAAAATGTACAGGTACCACATCAAGCTAATGAATTCCACATGTCAAGAACAATTGAGAAATGTGACTGCAGTTGAGCTCTTTAGATTTAGCGCCCTATGGCTCTGCTACCGTGATGCTTGACAAAGTCTCGTTAATAGTGATACATAGATCCTCCATATGTAGTTCAGTACCAGCGGGCAAGAGAGAACTGCCCTTAAAAATCCAGACACAATGGTTTCTCTAAATATTCACAAAGATAGCAATGGTTTTTAGTAGAACATCATGTATTTCATACGCTCAAATACCACCTCCCTAAAGAGGTATAAGCGATCGTTGTCAAATAAAGAACCCAACTTATAGGTTGGGGTCGATCCCACGAGGAATATGATCTAGACTTAAACTTAACTCACTATTATATCCGTTTAGTCAAACTATTTCAGAAACAAGTAAACTAAAGGGGGGATTTTTGTAAACAAGTAACAGATTGTTGATTTAAGTAACAAGTAAGAAAGATTTAAACTTTGTTGTTATCAATATGAGAGAGAAACTAGGGCTTATGTGTTCCCCACGAGCTCTTAACTCAGTAATCCTAATAATAGTAATCATTTCCTAGTGATCACATGCAAAGTTGGTAAGTTATGTATCCCGAAGTGACTGGTCCTCCAAATAGGGAATTTCACTACGCACCTTGGTCCGGCTACGAGTGTATACTTTACTAACCCTTACCTTTACCACAGATTAGACATCACATCAATGTATGGCTTAGTTTTTACCCTCACACCAATTGAAATTAGACTATTAGATAACATCCACTAAATCTCTATTATTAATTCTTTTCTTATTAACTACCTCCTTGGTCTGACAAGTAGCAACAAGACTAGTTTTAACGCGTGCACTCATTAAAAAGACTTCTAAACGAAAGAATTAATAATACATGCATACACACTATTCAAGAATTACTTAGTCATTATTCATACATTGTTAATTGCTCATGGTTTCCACAATCCTAGTTGTGGATTTAGCTACTCATGCTTGCAAGAAAACAATTCATTTTTAAGAAGAAAGAATTCATGAACGTACGATTAGAGTAGAAGAAACCCAAAATCTCCTATTGAATTTCAAAGTAAAATTCATATAAAACGTAATTCGGAAGTGACTTGCTAAAGCTTGCAACTCAATTCCACAAAATACCAAGAACTCAAAGTAAACAATAATGGCTAACCCCCTAAAACGAGGTTTACATACCCTATTTATAGAAAAACATGTCCTAAACAAAAAGGAAACAAAATAAGGAAATAAACTTTCTGGACACGACTTCAATCGACGAGCTTGACCTACGGACCGTGGGTCGACCTAAGGTCCGTAGGTCCTTTCGTGGCTCCATACTTAGCAATTTTCATCAGATACTGGAACTTCAATCTCTCTGAATCAATCGACGGATGTGCATAACGGCTCATGGGTTGACCTATGATTCGTTATTCTCATTCGTGGTTCCACACTTGGCCAGACTTCCCTGATGCTCCATCTACGCCAGCCATCGATGGACCGTCACAAGACCTACGGTCTGTAGGTCAACTCCGTGGGTGGCTCCTTCTCCAAATTTTTAGCTGTCATCTCACTCTACCACGTCCAAGACTATTTCCTGCAAATATAACACAAAAAACATTAATTCTAACACAATATAGCTCTAGAGACACACAACTTCTAAGTCAAATGTATCAAAAATACCGTAAACTCATGGTATATCAACACCTTCTACTTAAACTCGTTGTTTGTCCTCAAGCGACGTACTAAAACTCTAAACGATACTTGTGTAGAAGTAGACATCCAAACTTAAGCAATCACATGGCTTTCTATCCCGACTCCCTTATTTAGTGCAAACCTTTTCATTTATACTCAAACAAGCTAACTCAACTGGATCAAGATATGACATAGATCGACCAATATACATCATACCATACACCTTTCACAATCACCAAGGTACCAACTTTCCAGTAATGCAACTAGTGCCCTCACTTCAAACGAAATTTCTTTTTCACTCAATAGATATGGTTTTTGAGTTTAAGGATTCATTCAAAACTCACGCTCAGAAGTGACTTCAAGTATAGTTAGTGCTCAATACCATAGGCTTGCCCTTATTTTCACTGGATAAACTCTCCAAACTAGTTACTAGGATCACAATAGGACTTTCTTAGCTTGTAACATAGGCTCAGAGTCAGGTAGGATATATTTCGTACTTTTTATTGACTTTCTGCCCTCCTTGACATTACATTGGCTTTTTACCTCCGTTCTCAACCAACTCTTGACATATTTTTTTATTAGCTTTTCTTTCCCTTGACTTTCTTCAACACTAATGTGACTTTTTGACTTTGTAGCTCATATTTTCCTTCTTCTTTTTTTTTCTTTCAGCACTTTTGTCATTCATCTTTTGAACAAAGTCACATCTTTTTCTATCTTTTTCATTTCTTGTCTTCTTTTCAACCACAACTCTATTCATACCCTTTTTCTTTCAGTTTCCTTTTTTCAAAGCCACCCTCAACTTATGCTTTTTGCAAAGGTTGAGGTACACAATATCCGATGTCGGACCAGGGCCAAGATCAAGGTAACTTTTTGAATTAGCCACCCTCAACTTAGGCTTTTGGCCTAAGTTAAGGTGTACATGTCCAAGGAGGGACCAGGGCCAAGAAAAATCATTGAAGGGTAGGTGAGTTAGGTGTTTAAAATGAATTGGTCTATTTTAGGCTCAAACATTTGGATCAAAGGGAACATTATTTATTTTGGTTGGATCATTGTAGGCATTATTGAACTTATCAGAACAAGGGCCTATGATCATTTCCTAGCTTCTAGCCCAGATTATCTTAGCAGGACCAACGGGGAAAGTTCTAGATTTGCACAATACTGTCTGATTATTCAAACTTTTCTCACTCAAACTTGGCACATGTTTCATTATGAGATTATCAGATTACCCAGTTCAAGTTTCAGCTTAAGCCATGAGGTCAAATTGGTTCTTTATCATGTCATATTAAGATCCAACACATTAAACTCATCAAGCCTATAGATTCTAGCACATTTCATCATTTTTGGACGGGTATCAATTTCATGCTTTTTATGCCATCATGCTTTTATTCTTCTACTTACTTCTACACATACATTCCTAAACTTGCCGGTTCAACATAAAAGTAAACAAGCCTTTGGGGGGAAAGAACACACGCAAGTAAACCCCAAAGGAGGATTGTGAATTGGGTTACTCAGACTTCACCCTAACAGTCTAATCCATTTACCCCACCTACAACAAAATAAAGTGCAATTGCCCTCAATGCACATGAAGCAATAAAATAAAGTGTAAGGTGAAGGTGAAGCAAACCTGTAGCGCACATGCGCCAACGACACTCAAGAATTGGGTGTGTCCGGTTTTCTGAAGCCCGCTGGATCAACACTCGGGCCACCATCAGTAGTGCTCGTATCAACTATCCCAGCACCCTCAGTACTGCGCACACTACCTATGGGCCAACATCTCCCTATTGAGATTGTTGTTGTCTAAGCTCCTCGTCAACTATGGATGCCCACCTCAGCGCCTGAGTCTGCTGGCGCTCTTCCTTCTTCAATTTGTACTCCTCATCATCGTCAAAAGTGCAGTCGGAACAATATCGCTTCCCAGCAGCACGGGAAAAGTCAGGTGGCAGTATAACATCGCCGAAGAGGGAACTCCTCACCACCTCATCATCTTATGCCATAGGGGCAGACTCTAGCTCAGTCTCTGGGGGATAAGAGAGCAGCAACATCAACACAGAGGCTAGCCACCTCTTTCTAGAATATAGACACATCAATGGTGGGGGTCGGCCTCTATAAGACGCGCAGATCAAATGCATCCAGACGTTGGTGAACAACTTGGACCTTGTGGTCTATCATCTGCTCCATCCGCACCTCGGACTTAGCTATCGACCGATGCATTCATGGCTTCACAGGCTAAAGCAGCGTGGCCATCTGTGCCTCTAGCTTCTGGACACAGGCTAGAGGCAAGGCAATATACCCTAAAGAGGGAGTGGCTTTGGAGGAGCTAGGGCCCTGATCGGTGACCGGGGATGGTGGAGCCTGGGTGTCGGTTGTAGCGGCCGAAATAGTGGAGTCATCAGCCTATATTTGTGCAACGTCAGCAGCAAGATCATTACCTAGCGGTGGCACCTCAACATGTGGCTCTCTGTGCGGTGCGGGCAGGTTGACATCATCCCTAATAAGGCCGATGTCCAGAGTCTTAGTTTCCTGAAACAACCGGTCACAATGCCAAACTGGTAAGCCGAAGTCCCTACAAAGCTGGAAGATGAGGTAGGGTGGTGGTGGCCTTGAAGACTATTTCGTCAATCTTCGCGATCAGGATGCGAACAAAATCAACCTCCAGCCCTGCTACCATAGTTGTACGTATCACTGCTCGGTCCCAAGTAACCACATTATCCGCTTGAGTAGGGGACAGTCTGTGTCATACTACCAGCCAAAAGAACTTAGTAGCAAAATTCAAGGTCACCTTTCGAATGCCCAGGCTAAAGGTACTGACCCAATTCGCGCGCTTTCCATTTGTAGTTAGGTTCCTGTATTTCCACCTAAGAAGTGCCTCCCTCTGATCGGCATTCTTCTGGAATGCCCCACTCTGAATGATGCCCATTCGATAGTCAAGCTCTGTCGTATAGATAGGAAGTGTATGATCTGGGTCGTAGATAAACCGGGGGAGGGTGGTCTCAGAGATGTTAAGAGTAAAACCCTAAACTAGTGTCGCCTCAAGTGATGGTTGAGTTGCGGGCTTGGCCCACTTTGAGATGGACCCTCTGACGGTGGCGGCGTAGAAAGCGTAGAACTCCGTAATTATCTCCTCATTGTAAGTGCCTTGGGGACGTGCCATCCACTCACACATGTGCCTCCTGAAGAGCTCCTCAATGACTAGGGTAGTGTGGAGGATTCCCATAAGAACCCTGCGTTCCTCGGTGACTAATATGTCCATTTTGTCGTGCTCATTCAGGATGCGAGCATCTGTGTAAATGTGATACTAGCCCTTGACGCACCATATGTTCGGCTTAGTGGCAACCGGTGCAGGCTTGGAACTGGGGGGCACTGGAACATCACCTGTACTGTCGGCCTCAAAAGAAGAGGCAGTGCTGCCGCTGGAGCCGGATCCAGATGCCGACTCAGAGTTAGCAGGTGCCCGGATTGGTGCGTCCCCTTTTTTCAGACAGGGGGCAGTGATCTCGTTGGAGAACACATGTTGTGCTCAGTTCCTCATAGTGCGAGGAGTAGTGGGGGAAGTCCTACTGTGAGGAGGAATGTACTCATCGTTCGTGTCCTCAATTATTATCCAAAAGGAAGGTGCGATTGATTTTGATTTTTTGGGAGCTTGCTTGGGCCATGGTACCTGTGGAGGCATATTTAGTACCAAACTAAGGCAATAAAACACTTGGAAGAATTTTTTAACAAGAAACTAATCAAAACAAAAACTGAAAAAAATCTGGACAATAGCAGAACTGTCTACCCACGGTGGGTACCTACAGTCCGTCGATTGAACGACGGTCCGTAGGTCCCATCCGTAGGTCAGAGTACCCAAAATTGGGTCCTTGACGTGTGAACCACGGATGTGCAGAACGGTCCGTCATTAGAACGACGAACCGTAGTCCACACCGTGGTTCGACACTTAGTGAATACTTTGTGTGCAACTGACCCACGAACCCGACCTTCGGTCCGTGGACGGTGTCTCGTAGGTCAGTTCTCTGCCAGGTTTCAGAACTTTTTTAATCAATTACACAAACAAACAAAATTGGCCTATACATGAATTTTAACACATAATATGGTAGTTTATCATCCCTGGGGTTCCGACTACACAGAATTCAACTTTAGACAGGAATCAAACTACGAACCCTAAGTCAAAACATCCAATTAGACCCATTACTCGATTATTCAGTTTCAATTAAGTACAAACTCACATAGCATCATACAAAGGGTGTTTATAACTTGTATTTCAACATTCACACACAAAACTAACAACCTAAGGTCAAGTTCATTGATGTGATTTCAATAGAAACAATGAAATGATTCAAAGTTTGGGAGAAATCAGTATACCTTACAAGTAATCACCAATTATGAGTGTGTGCTGCATTGATATTCACGACCCTTTTCTAGCCTTTCGACACCAAACCCAGACTTTGGAATTCTTGGGGAAAAATAGTAGAAGTGGGGATTGATTTGGGCAAGAATGAGAGATTAACAGGATTTGGGTAGTGGATTGTGGGAGTGATATGGGGGATATGAGGGATAAATAGATGAATTTGGGTATGTGGAGGGTTTAAAAATGGTTGGGAGGGAGTTTTGAACGTGTGGGGAATGAATTAAAATGAAAGGTTTTATTTTATAAGGAGTCCAGGTCGGGTCAGGAAAACCCTAGTTTTGGACCCACGAGACCCCGTCGACGGTCCGTGGTCGACCTACGGACCGTAGGTAACTCTAACACTTAGAAAAAAATAGGAAACTTACCTGGGATCTACGAACGGCATATACGGTCCGTGGGAGGACCCACAGACCGTCGATTGGTCCGTAGACCTCTGCACAACCTTTTTCTACAGATTTAGCTTTTCGTCCCTACACACGTAGCAACCATTAGGACTTTATTTTTACATTTTTGGACACTTATTAGACACAGATCCTATGCTATATCTAGCCAACACTAATACAAAGCTAAGACAACAAACAAAAGTACTACAAAATAAAAATTAAAGAACAAAAACTTTTATCGCGAAAAGAAAAAGCCTATAGTTGGCTAGATGATACATCTTGGGTTGCCTACCAAGAAGCACTTGATTTAACATCGCGGCACGACGCAGACACCTTGATTACTCAGACTTCATCAAGATAGTAGGCCTCAATCATTTCTTGCACACTCTCCGATTGCCCCAAGTAGACCTTGATTCTCTGCACGTTCACTTTAAACCTCATTTCTTCCTTGTTCTTGAGCTCAACCACACCATGTGGAAAAACTTGTGTGAATCTGAATGGCCCAGTCCACTTGGACTTTAGCTTTCCCAAAAAGAAGCGCAACACTAGATCACCCACAACAAATTCACGCTTTTCAATCTTTTAATCATGATACTTCTTCATCTTCTCCTTGTATAGGGCTGAACTCTCATAAGCTCTTAGGCGAGACTCATCAAGTCGATTCAAGTCATTCAATCTTTGAATTGATGCGGCGCCTCAGTACAAATTCAACTTCTTTAGTGCCCACACAGCCTTATGCTCTAACTATACCGGCAAATGGCAGGACTTCCCATGTACAAGTTGGTAGGGGGACATACCAATATGAGTCTTGAAGGCGGTGTGATAGGCCCATAGAGAATCATCAAGCCTCCTTGACCAATCCGTTCTATTCGCGTTCACAGTCTTTGCAAGGATTTGCTTTATCTCTCTGTTTGACACCTCAACTTGCCACTAGACTGCGGATGGTAAGGAGTAGCTACATTGTGACGCACCCCATATTTCTCTAGCAATGCTTTGAACAACTTATTACAAAAATGGGAACCTCCATCGCTGATAATAGCTCTAGGTGTACCAAATCTGGAGAAGATACTCTTTTTCAGGAATGCGGTGACACTCTTCCCTTCATTGTTTGAAAGCGCAATTGCCTCCACCAATTTGGATACATAGTCAACCGCAACAAGAATATACTTCATCCCATGCTAACTCACAAAATGACCCATGAAGTCAAGGACCCAAACATCAAACAACTCGATCACCAAAATAGAATTCATAGGTAGCTCTTGCCTCTTTGAAATTCCTCCTTCTCTTTGGTAACGGTCACAAGACTTGGCGAAATCATGAGCATCTTGGTGGATGGTAGGCCAGTAATACCCACACTACAAGATTTTATCAGCAGTCCGAATACCACTATGGGGCCCACCAACAGGCGATGAATGACACGCCTCTAGTATACTCATCATCTCTACCTCAGGTACACAATGACGAATAAACCCATCAGCACAAATATGAAACAAGTAAGGCTCATCCCAAAAGAACTTCTTCATATCATGCATGAACTTTTTCCGTTGGTGAAATGACAAATTCGATGGAACCAAATCACTTGTCAAATAATTAGCAACACTAGCGAACCAATGGATAAGATCATAAGAAGCAGCCAATACCTGTTCATTGGGGAACTCGTCATTAATTTCAATACCATCATCAAATATATTCATAGCCTCTTCCTCTAATCTTGACAAATGATTGGCAACCTATTTTTTTGTCCCCTTTCTATCTTTCACCTCAAACTCAAACTCAAACTCTTATAGCAACAACACCCATCTAATCAACCTTAGTTTTGCATCCTTTTTCGCCATCATATACATCAATACAGAATGGTTAGTATGCACAATGACCTTAGAACCAAGCAAGTAGGATCTAAACTTTTCAAATGCAAAAACTATATATAGTAGCTCTTGTTCAGTCACTATGTAATTCTTTTGTGCCACATTCAAAGCTTTACTTACATAGTAGATAGGGTGAAAAATCTTTTCGCGCCTTTGTCCTAACACTACTCCAAGTACCACCCCGCTTGCATCGCACATATCCTCGAACACCTGTCCCCAATCCAGTGAAATAATGATCGGTACGAAAGTTAACTTGACCTTCAACTCTCCAAATGCTCTCAGACAAGCATCATCATACACATATTTGCACTCCTTTTCGAGTAGTTTGCAGAATGGGTGTGTAATTTTTGAGAAATTTTTAATGAACGTCCGGTAGAAACCTACATGCCCAAGAAAACTCCTAACATTCTTTACAGAGATGGGTGGTAGAAGCTTTTCTATTACCTCAACTTTGGCTCTATTAACCTCAATACCTTTATGTGAAATCCGATGACCCAGCACTATACCTTATTTTACCATGAAGTGACACTTTTCCCAATTCAGCACCATATTACACTTTTCACACCTTATTAGTACCTCAGCTAGATTCATCAAACAACCATCAAACGAGTCACCAACCACTAAGAAATCATCCATAAATACCTCAATCGTGTCCTCAACCATATCTGAAAAGATCGACATCATACACCGCTGGAAGGTCGCTGTAGCATTACATAATCCGAATAGCATTCTTTTGAAAGCGAAAGTCCCATAGAGACAAGTGAAGGTGGTCTTATCTTGGTCTTCCGGAGCTATGGAAATTTGATTGTACCCCGAATACCTATCTAGAAAACAATACCAACATTTACCAGCAAGATGATCCAACATCTGATCCATGAACGACATAAGGAACTGGTCTTTCTTGTCCATGTATTTAGCTTGCGGTAGTCCATGCACTCTCTAACCAGTTACCGGTCTCATTGGAACAAGCTCATTCTTCGCATTTGGAACCATGGTGATTCCCCCTTTCTTGGGCACACAGTGAACAGGACAAGCCCAACTACTATCGGCAATGGCGTAGATGACTCCGGCATCCAACCACTTGATCATCTCCTTTTTCACAACCTCTTGCATAGGGGGATTTAGTCTCCTTTGGTGCTAAATACTTGGCTTACTGTTCGGCATGAGTTGGATTTTATGAGAACAAATGCCTGGAAGAATCCCAATGATATCCGCAATAGTCCACCTAATAGCCCTTTTGAACCTCTTCAACGTAGAAATTACGGCTTCAACTTGCTCTACACTCAAATCTACAACAATGATTACCGGCAAAGTGCTATACTTTCCCAAGAAAACATACCTCAAGTAGGGTGGTAGAGCCTTGAGTTCTAGTTTTGGAGGCTCATCTATAGACAGTTTTGTAGGCGATGACTCACAATTCTTCATGTATAACTCCAACATTTTTGGCTTGGAACGGAATTTAAACCTATCAAGTGTGGCGACCAATTCATCATAGTCTTCAATACCATCACCATCAAAATTCATCATCATCGATGCTAGTGCTTCAACACCCAACCTCTCTTTGATAGACACTTTGCAACCACACTCTGCAACATGATTTACTATAGAAACCGCTTTTAAATCACTTTCCTGCTTCATAGACCTATAAATGTTGAAAGTAACCTCCTCATTGTTCAAGCAGAACTTCATCAACTCTCTCACCATATCAACTAAGGAACACCCAATAGCAAGGAATGATCTCCCTAAGATGATGGGGACCTCAAAATCAACCTCACAGTCAAGTATCACAAAGTCTGCAGGAAAGATGAATGACTCCACTTTCACAAGAACATCTTGGAGCAGTCCAATAGGCCTCTTCACAGTCCGATCAGCCATGAGTAAACACATTGCAGTTGGTTTTGGAGCCCCTAAACCCAACTTTTTATAAATGGACAACGACATCAAGTTAAAACTAACACCCAAATCACACAAAGCTTTCGCAAAGTGCATAACCCCAATAGTGCAAGGAATAGTAAAAGCTCCAAGATCTTCTTTGTTTTACACAAGCGACCTAGTAGCAATGGCACTGCAATGTTGCAACCTCTCATCATCCTTAAAACTCACAGCCTTCTTTTTGGTCACCAAATCTTTCAAAAAATTTGCATACCCAGGCATTTGCTCCAAAGAATCTATCAACGGAACATTTATTGACAACTATTTTGACATAGTAATGAACTTGCACTATTTCTTTCTTCAGTCTTTTTCACTAATATATGAGGGAATGGAGGGGGAGGTGTAGGCGTAGGAACAACTTTCTGGGTCACCTCCACTTATTTCTTTGTAGCATTTTTAGACTCTCCAGTAACCACAATCTCATCATCATCTTTCTCTACGACAATTTCACCCTCAGATGGCATAGGGGGATCAATGATCTGCTTACCCCCACGAGTAGTAACTACCATACAATGCCTATCATTTTTTGGATTCTGGATAGTGTTGCTAGGAAGAGTTTCAGGCTGATGTGGATTCACAGTAGTGGACAAATGATTAAACTGCTGCTCAAGTTGCTTGATAGACACTGCATGGGCATCAACTTTTTTGACCAATTCAAGACAAGTCATTTTACATCTCCTTCACGTTCTCATCAGTCGCATTAAACCACTTCATCATATCCGCAATGTGTGATATACTACCCCCAACTTCTCTTTTACCAGACTCCCGGTTCCCAGGTGTAACATAGGGCCCAACTCTCTCATTCATGTTGCCATAGTTGTTCTGGTGGTAGTTGTTATCATGATTGTAGTTCCTATCCCGGACATAGTCTCCCTCTCGATTGTAGTTTCCATAGTTCCAACCTTGGTTTCCTTGACCTTGGCGCTAATTATTTGAGTTGGAACCTTGGGCGTTGGCTCGGAAACCCCCTGTCTGATCATTCACCAAATATGCATCTTCTTCATAATAACACTCCACCTGTGGTGGTGGTGGTGGTGGAGGCCTCGTTAGATAGTTCACAACATTTAGGTTTTTCACACCACTACTCACATATTTCAGTACCAATCCAAATTCTGATCTAATATGTGCCATCTCTTCTCGAATATCATCATTTGATTGGCTAGGCATAGCTTGAACTGCGAAAGTGCTTGTACATGTGTCTGACTTTCTAGTGCTCCATGCTTTATTATTTCAGGAAATTTTTTCTAGCTTCTTAGTGATCTCCTCAAAAGCGCACTCACCTTATGATCCTCCAGCAATAGTGCCCAATGCATCCTTTCCATTATCATCCTGACCTCTACAGAAACACTCTTTCAGTGACTCATTATCTATGTGGTGATTTGAAACACTTCTTATGAATGCAGTGAACCTATCCCATGAACTGCTCACAGACTCTCCAGGTAGTGCAATGAAATTGTTCAATTTATACTTGTGATTTAGCTTCTTGGAAAGTGGAAAGTACTTTTGCATGAACACATCATGCAACTGGTCCCATGTATGAATAGAATTATATAAAGGCTCAGAAAACCACACCGCAGCATCACCAGTCAATGATAAAGGGAAGACTCTCAACCCTATTACATTCATATGCAACTCCGGTCGTCCCACAAAACTCTTGTAGACACTTCTTAATTTAGCCATGTGACCATGCAAATCTTTGGAAGCTAGACTGAAAAACAACCATCTCGCTGTAAGAATTTGCATCAGACTGCTGGTCACCACAAATGTATGCCCTGGAGGTAGAGGGAGGAGCACAGTAGGTCATTCTAATTCAACTGTATTATAATCAACCCTGTAGTTATCACGTAACATCGATTCTAGCGGATTCTATCCCCTCAATGCATCACCAAGTAGATTACCACCACGAACATGAGTATTTTCATTGCCAACTCCAAGAGGTTGCAAGTTGACTCCTTCCTCATGTTCATCAATGATCGTATTAATACGAACCCCTTGATTTGCCATTTTTCTCAATGTCTTGTTTAATTTGGGATCGTATGGTGTCAATGGTTCGCCTTGACTCCATGTACTTGGCATACACTAGAGTAGAAACATATGGAAAACAAAAACAAAAACCAAGCTTAAAATCAGGAAATACTTGACTAAAGTTCAACAATGTAGTTAAATTTAATATAAAAGTCGTATTCCCCGGCAGTGGCGCCAAAAATTGATGCGCTAAAATTACACCTCCCTAAAGAAGTATAGCCGATCGTTATCAAATAAAGAACCCAACTCTATCACCTCTTCATTTGAAAGAACTAGAAAGAGTTAGAATTCGAAATAGTCATTTCAGGCAAGAATGAAAAATCTGGAAATTTGTTAAGTCATGTTAAGTTTGAGTTTTGGGTCAACTTCAAACGACCTTAACTCATAGCTCGGGATGAGTTAGGTGTGATTCCAGATAGATTAGGAAATATCTTGGAATTATCTTTCCAACACCACCGAGTTTGCGCGATTCTGAGTTCGTATGAGTGAGATATTCCCATTTGAAATCGGGTTGTTCAAATAAGGAAAGTCTAATCCGGATTGTGGAAGGGTAGTTTGGTCTTTTCCTTACCAAAATATTTTAATTCGTTTTTAGGAGTTTATTTGTTGTCTAATCAGAATTAGATCAGTTTAAAAAAATTGGAAATTCACGCCAAGGCTTGGAGAAAAGAGAAAAGAGGAGAAAGGAGAAGAAAGTTCAAGATTCGTCGATTTCTTCAAGATTTTCGTGTGGATTTTACCAAGGGTTAATCCCTAAGAGGTATGTGAGATCACATAGCATTGAGTTAGTTCACCCATGCGCCAATCATGATTCAATTCAGCGAAGTTATATTATTTTGAAAGAAAATTATGAGTTCTTGATGATAATTTGTTTGAAATGTTGTGGGTTCTTGTTGTTGAAGTTTCTTGAGATTGATTCATGTATCTAGGTGTGATTTTGAGTTGAATCTTGTATATATTGAGGGTATAGTCGATTCTAAGTGTTTGTGGAAATAACTAAGTTGAATTAGGGGGTTTAGAATTGAGAAACGAAGAATAAAAGTTGAAATTCATAGAGTTTTTCAAAAGTCTTTTACAAACGTTTTAACGTCACTTTTGAAGACTTAAGTTTTGAGTTGAGTAAAGAGTAAGATTGTAGTTCATTTCTTCAAAGATTATACAGAAACTAAGTATTCCCAAGAGTTAAAATGTTTTCACATTTGAGCAAGAAAGGAAACACCGATTTCCAAGAAAGCTTTTAAGCTAAGTTTTGAGTAATCATCTCAAACCAAAGAAAGAGTTTTCTTTTAAAAACATATGAACTAAGTATATTTTTGGGAGTAGTATTGAGCACCGATATGGAGATGCGAGTTCATAATAACTCAAGTGTCCATAAACCATGTAGCCATCATGGGTAGAAAGGATCATACTTTTTAGATGATTCCTTAGTGCTTTTTAGCGTAGACTAGTGGATCCACTTAGTTAAGGCGTTCTATATGACGACAAAGTATAGGACAGTTCTGACAGCGTGGGCAAGACAATGTATCATCACTTAGGCTCATAGTGATGGTTGTCGGTTAGAGAAATTGCCACTGTATTATATTACTTTATATGTAAACTGAGTTGTTATTGCATTTCTTTAACAAATTGAATTGCTACCTCCTGTTTTAAATGCTTTGTATAACTGCACCATTATTGTTGTTTTACTTTGCATTTGTGTTTAGTTATTCATGAATTGAGTAAAGTCAAGGTAAGTGTTCTTTTCAGATTCTTTCAAGCTTATGTCTTGTTTAGTATTCCCCTCGCATACTCATACATTCAATGTACTGATACCATTTGGCCTGCATCATTTTATGATGCACACACAGGTAACCAGGATCAGCATCCAGTGCCTTGTTGATCCAGTTGAGCACTCAGAGTCAGTTGGTGAGCCTCCTTTCTCTCCGGAGGATCCCTTATTATCTTGTTTTGATTTAGTACTTTAGTTGTTAGGATGATCATGGGTCTTGTCCTGACATCCCTCTTTGTTTTAGAGGCTTCATAGACAAGTAGCTATAGTTCTTTAGCTTTTCCGTTTCCAGTTGTATATGTTTAAGACTTGAGTTGCCATTTTGGCTAAGTTTAATATTTCTTTAAGACATTGCGTGAGTTATCCTTTTTAGACTATTTCTTGTGTTTAGTAAGTAAGCCAGGCCAAGGGTTCGCTTGGGGCCAGCAATGGTTCTCGAGTGCCAGTCCCACCCAGGGTGTAAACTCGGGGCGTGAAATCAACTTGTAGATTGAGGTCGATCCCACAAGGTATATGGTCTAGATTAAAACTTAACTAACTATTATATCAGTTTAGTCAAACTATTTCTGAAGAAAGTAAACTAAAGGGGGAGATTTTTGTAAACAAGTAACAAATTGTTGATTTAAGTAACAAGTAAGAAGGATTTAAACTTTGTTGTTATCATTATAAGAGAGAAAGTAGGGCGTATGTGCTCCCCACGAGCTCTTAACGCAGTAATCCTAATAATAGTAATCATTTCCTAGTGTTTTACATGTAAAATTTGTAAGTTATGTATCCCTAAGTGATTGGTCCTCCAAATAGGGAATTTCACTACGCACCTTATTTCGGCTTCGAGTGTTATACTTTACTAACTCTTACCTTTACCTCAGATTCGACATCACATTAATGTATGGCTTA
This sequence comes from Solanum tacnaense, assembly GCA_029582525.1. NCBI lineage: Eukaryota > Viridiplantae > Streptophyta > Magnoliopsida > Solanales > Solanaceae > Solanum > Solanum tacnaense. The sequence goes on from JAJOOD010004293.1 coordinate 35,940, forward strand.
GTTTTCACCCTCGCACCAATGGACATTAGAGTATTAGATAGCATCCACTAAATCTCTGTTATTAATTCTTTTCTTATTAACTACCTCATTGGTCCGACAAGTAGCAACAAGGCAAGTTTTAATGCTTACACTCGTTAAAAAGACTTATAAACGAAAGAATTAATAACACATGCATACACACTATTAAAGAATTACTTAGTTATTATTCATACATTGTTAATTGGTCATTGTTCCCACAACCCTAGTTGTGGATTTAGCTACTCATTCTTGCAAGAACTCAAATCATGTTTAAGAATAAAGAATTCATGAACTTACGATTAGAGTAGAACAAACCTGAAATCTCTAATAGAATTTCAAAGTAAAAATCTTATAAAACATAATCCAGAAGTGACTTCCTAAAGTTTGCAACTCAATCCCACAAAATAACAAGATCTCAAAGTAAACAATAATGGCTAACCCCCTAAAATGAGGTTTACATACCCTATTTATAGAAAAACATGTCCTAAACAAAAAGGAAATGAAAAAAGGAAATAAACTTTATGGATGCGGCTTCGATCGACGAGCTTGACCTACGGACCGTGGGTCGACCTATGGTCCGTAGGTCCCTTTCTTGGCTCCATACTTAGCAATTTTCATCAGGTACTGGAACATCAATTTCTCTGAATCAATCGTCGGATGTGCAGAACGGCTCGTGGGTCGACCTACGACCGTCATTCTCATTAGTGGTTCCACACTTGGTCAAACTTCCCTAATGCTCCATCTACACTACCCATCGACGGACCGTCACTTGTCCTTCGATCCGTAGGTCACCTCCGTGGGTGGCTCCTTCTGTAAATTTTCAGATGTCATCTCACTTTACTACGTCCAAGCCTATTTCCTGCAAATATAACACAAAAAATATTAATTCTAACACAATATAGCTCTAGACACACACAACTTCTAAGTGAAATATGTCAAAAATATCGTAAACTCACGGTATATTAACGGTCACACCCAAAATAAGCTACTTTGATGAATTATACCTGTAAAATCTTAATATGTGTAGAACTCTAATAATGCATCAGAAAAGAGACTAAAAGGACATCATAAGCAACATGCTCAAACAAAAATTCCAAGTACCATGTCATGATGAGATTTCACCTCACTCTATGTCCCCCTCTAATATGAAAAGCAACATATTAATTTGACCATATTTCCAGAATTAGTAGCCTACATATACTGTCAAGCGTATTCCCCTTACATGACAACATGGATACTGCTTAGAGTAGCTCGACATATGGTATCACATTATATTGAAATCCCCATTGATTATTATTTGAAACATTTATCTACATGAATGCGCTGTGTTAAAGAATCTAACCAGAAAAAACTTGAATTTAAATAGGAAAGTTTCCTTATTAGACGGATTACAAGTGAACAACTTTGTGATGGAAGCAAGAAAAGAAAAAAACAACTTCACTAACCACTTCAGCTAAAGAATAATCAAAATGTTACAATTTGAGCACGTCATTTTATATACCTTCCTGAGGAACCTGAGAGAATAAGTTCCAACGCTTTTCAATCGGTCTATAAAGACCAAAATACTAGGGTATACTTCATCTTAAACTTATGAGGTTCTTGAAATACATGTTGCACTCCCAGAGTAAGTCACATGATATTAGGGTGCTCTTGCATCCAGTGTTGCATTTCACACCTATAACATTGTTTGACACATGAACTTACATGAACAGACTTATTATCAGCCAAACACTACCAACAGCATCCACGAACAACCTCGCAAACAAAAAGCAAACTGTTAAAAAGAGTATCAGCTTGCAATGGGTGATCAATCAAGGAGTATCAACCGTTTGAGGATATATATATATTGTGTCATCTACTATATCGAGATAGAAGCACACTGCTGATTCTTGAATAGACACGTCGATGTGTTACATGGCTCACACATGATTCTTGATTAGATAATAAACATATGCATACGCTGCCAGGCTTAAAACAAATCTCTAGTTGAATGTTGAATTGGAAACCATCTATAAACACCAATAAGCTAAGTTGCTCGGACTCTTCAACAATGTACGCGGATGCATGTCGGATTCTCCAAAAGTAGTGTATTTTTGGATAATCCAACACATGTACGACATCGAAAGTGGAGTATGTGCAACTTAGCCAATAAGGGGACATTATTTCTAGTGTTAAGAGAATCATAAATAAATCGCAAAGGCTGTAAGACTGCAGTGACTTAACTCATCATAAACAATGGCCAAAACGTTTCAATTATTTAGTTAATTAACCGAAATGTTCTATCCCAACTCGAATCCGTGCAACCCATTTTATTTAAAATACTTTACCATTTTATTTGAATTTCGCACCATTGGAGATGACTATTCTGAAAGGTTGCAACTTTCAAGAAGAATCATGACCGTTTGAAAGGTTGCAAACTTTCTGGAATGGTCGTGTGGTTTCTGAAAGGTTGCAACCTTTCTGAACCAGTTCCTCTTGGCTGTAAATACCAGTGATTCTTCAGACTTTTTACATATGAATTTTTTTAATTTATTTTTCTTCTTCTGCACAAATTTCATTCGTCTACTTTGTTGTCGTTGAGTGGCTCGCTGACACCAGAGTTTTATGTATCAATACGCTGGTGATTGAGATCATTCTATCCTGGGAGGACATATTCCAAATCAAACCTCGGATACTAGAGGGGAATAATTTCCTTAAAAGGACACTATGCATTCAGTGGGTTTGATCTTTTTTCCTTATGTTTTTTACAGATTCTGGTACGTTTTACAGATTTTAGTTTTTGTTAATTAATTTATGTTCTTCGCTGTGTGATTTAAACTTTGGTAACTTAGTGTTTCTGCAAAGTTTTTGTTATCACTAGTATTGTTTAGAATCAGACTGCGTAACAGAAAGTGCAGCAAGAAAATTGGATTGTTGGAGGAAAAATGCTTTAATAATTGAATATTGATGAGAAAGTGCATTAACAAAACTGGAATGTTGGAGAGAAAGTGCTCCAACAATTAAAGATTGAAGAGAAAATGCAAGTGCATAACAATTGAAATGTTGGAGAGAAAGGTGCTCCACAAATTGAAGGTCGAAGAGAAAGCGCTTCAAAAAATTGGAAGTTGGCGACAAATGCATCAACAAAGTGGAAGTTTCTAACATGTGCATCAATGAGAGTTGAAGGAAAATTTCAACAAATTAATAATTGGTGACAAGTTCTTCAACGAGAGTTGAAGAGAAAGTGCTTCAACAAATTGATAGATTGGGTTCAATATAGGTACCTAGGACCGTGCATGAGAGTTTTGAATATACTCTCGATCATTAAATAATGATATCATAACATAGTCTAAGGGACACTTTATCTAAAAGAATCTAAATCATGATAATCATACATATTAAATGATAATTTATCTGAAAACATCCTTATTCATAAAAATCTGATAATTTGAAGCATGCATGTGAAAATAGCATAATTATGATCAAGAAAATACTTTCATGTTATGAGTTCATGATAATATCACTGAAAAATTGAATTAGAATATATTCATTCATAATATGATCAATCATGAAAAAAATTATAATTCTACAAGAATCCATGAGAAATCATGAAAACCTAGAATTTGGGTAATCCATATATTAAGAAAATGAGGCTTTTTTTGGGACTCAATGAGTGAAAAAGAACCTATTGTTGAAGTTTCTACATACCTTGATTGAAATCCTAACTTGAATTTGGGAGAGGAGACTTGAAACTTAAATCCCTGTTCTTGCCTTGAGAGAGAAGAAATTGATTTTCAGAGAATGAGAGGAAATGAGGAAGTTATGGTAATTAGGAATCATATATACCAACTTAAAATAGGCCAAAACGATGTAGTATAGAAATTAAAAAAGTGGGAAAAGACTATAATAACCCTGACTAAAGTCTATTGATAGCCATTCACAGATACCTTTTACAGTCAGTAAAACTGTTTGCGGACCGTGAAAGGTCTCGTAGAAGGCAAAAAGGAAAACTGGGCTACTGAAGTTTGGATCTACGGACCCTTCCACAGTATGTAAAAGACAACAAGGCCCGTTCATATGTCTGTAGAAGCTGAGATCCCTTATTACTGAAGTTCCAATGTACAAACCATTCTACGGTTTGTAATACTTTCCACGACCCATCTCGGCCTTCCATGAAAGGTAAGGGATGCCGAACATTTTTGAAGTTCAGAGCTTTGGTCTATGAATTCATCCATGATTTAGAACCATCCATGAGCCTTAAAAACTTTTCGTACTATCAACCCATTTTTCAACTTTTTGAAGATGACCTACGGATTGGTCTACGATCCATCAAGCCTGTCGTAACCCTGATACTGAAAATTCAAACTTCTGAAGTTCTCTTCACGGGTGGCATCTACGGACCATACAAACTTATACAGTCCGTAAACACTTTCTATGAAACTCAAAAATTGCAAACTTCAACAGTTCTTCTACACTTTACAACTTTTATCTAAGTTAGGTACTTCGTAGGTGTTAAACAAATTGAGAACATGAAGTAAATACATGAGGCTTTGGCTACTTCTATTGATGCATCAATGACATTGATGACTGATGAAGATGAATTGAAACAAAAACAAGAAGAAAAAATTCTCCAAAAATATGTCTCTTATTCTTCGCTTCAAAATTTTTTACTTCAACATAAGCCTCTTTTCGTATTTCTAAAATTCAAAATATCCCTCCCTCTTCTATAATTTGAATCACAATCTTTTTTTTTCATTAGAGAAAATGGTTTCTTGCAACAGATATAGTTGTATAATTTAATTACTTGTTTATGTGCTTACAATAAATTTTGATGTATAAAAAATAAATCAACCACTAAATTTTTTTGAAGAAGTAAGAATATTTTATCAATAAACGTTTGGGTAAGGTTTTGTATATCCCTTGATTCTTCTCTCTAATTTTTCTCTATAACTAGATGGCTGGCAGTAGCGTATTTCTTGAATATAGGATGATTTGGACCTTCTTAGGATGTATTTGATTGCTACGAATGTCACATCTTTGACAAAGACAATATTTGATGACTCGATCTATTTATGAACATACCAAGAGTTTATTGCATTTTTAGATGTCTGTTAAAGGAAATATATTACCGTTTAAATAGACATGACCTAGAATTTAGGGTAGAGTAGCTTTCAAGAACCCCAACTAAAATTGAACTCGTTTTGTAGAGTCCCACAAATTTTGTATGTCTACTCCCCTATATCCAAGGCTTGTTGGAGTGTAGACTCAATGAAACTTAAAAAAGGAGACTTGAAGTACTCATAAAAATAAAGGTTCCATCTTTGCAATTTTGTGGCTTCTGATTTCAGAGCTGATTTGTTAGAGAAGAGATGAAGGACAAACTTCATCCCATCGAATGTGCCAATTTGTTTCAAATAAAATTTTAGAGTATGAAGAATAACCAAACAACAACAAATAAATTCTGAAGAAGCAAGAATATTTAATTAATAAACAATCTAGGTATTTTGTAACGATCCAATTAGAGATCGTGACCACCGGTGATGCTAAGGGAATCAAATTTCAAAGTAAGCATTAGTAGAAACTTAAAGAAAATCGAGGAAATTTTTCCTAGTTTCTGGGCATATACAAAAAATTCCTATCTCAAAAATCAACAAAACAACTAACCAACATATTCAAACAAGACACATATTCATCAGCAATCTATACACAAGGTAATAGTACTAAATTCATCCCCAAATACGAAAAAAGTCTGATTCTAGCCATACATCTATAATAACAAAAGAATATTCATGAATCAAATAAAGAAAATGACTATGGAGTGAATCATAGAGTTCAAAGAAAGGTCGAAAACAAATAAATAAGCTTGATGCCCACACGAACAAGTGTGGGGCTCATCAAGAATTTCCAACTTGTAAGTTCTAATTAATAAAATCTTTACCAACATCACTTGTCTTTTTATGTAAAATATATTGGGGAGTGAAACACTAGTTCAATGAGTAATAATGATTAACCTCAACCATTATTAATGTGATAAGTCAGTAACATACTATTAAGATAATAAAAAAATATCTTGAAATAATGCTCCCTTCAGGAAATGGTAACAATAACTAGTACATTTGTTTCATGTAAAAAAGTCAAGTAACATTTTAGTAATAAACTCTGTAACACCCCCGTTATTTAAAAGAGCTAAAATTAGAAAGAACCATTTTTTGGAAAAGAGTAAAAATCTGAAATTTGGCAAGTTATGTTAAATATAAGTTTTGGATCAACTTCAAACAACCATAACTCCTAGCACATGATGAGTTAGGTGGGCAACAATATACCGTACGAAAGGTCTTTGAATTATCTTTCCAACGCCACTGATTTTTCTCATTTTCAAGTTCGTATATGGGAGATATGTCCGTTTGAAGTCGGGCTGTCTAGATAAGGAAAGTCAAAACTGGATTTTAGAAGGGTATTTTGGTCTTTTCATTACCCAATTAGCTTAATTCGATTTTGATCATTACTTAGGGGTCTAAACTGAATTTTTTCAGTTTACGCACTCAAATTATACGCTAGGGTTTTAGAGAAAACAACTCAAGAGGAGAAAAGAAGAGAAAGGTCAAGATTTGTCAATTTCTTGAGGAAGTGATTGCGGATTTCTCCAAGGATTCAATCCTACGAGGTATGTGAGTTCACATAGCATTGGGTTCGCTCACCCACGCGCCAAACATGTTTATTTCAGCGTGAATTCATCCTAAAAAGATTGAAAGTTTGATGTTCTTGATGTGTGTTCTTGAATTTGCTTTCGTTCTTGAATTGGGCAGAGATTGAGGAGTTTTGAGATAATCGTGTCAATTTTTAAAGTTGCTTTGAGTTAGATTCTTGTGTACATGTATTGGGTATATGAATCTAAAGGGAAATTGAGAAAAAGAATTGAATTAAATCGAATTAAGGTCAGAAAATGAGTTGAAAAGTTCGTCGGGTTAGCCAGGGGCAAAGCTGGCGTGACGCGCCAGAAATGGGTCTCTAAACTTAGGGGATGGCGCCCCACACCAGCAGTGCGCCAGGGTCGCCTGGCCCAACCCGTTCTTCATCGTTTAGCCCGTCTGAGTCCTTCTAAAGTGTACTAATAATTCCTATCGATTCTAACTACTCTAAGTGACTTCTAAACATTTAGAAATCATCGGTAAACACGAATCATAACCTTGAATCCATAAATTCAAATTCAAGAAAAGTTAAGAGCCAAGTCTAGAGAGTTCTTAGAGTCTTTTCAAAAGTCTTTTGCAAACGTTTTAAACTTGTATTAAAGACTTGAGTATTGAGTTGAGTAAGAGTAAGAATGGAGTTCATTTCTTCAAAAGATTATATGGGAACTAAGTATTCCCAAGAGTAAAATGTTTTCACATTCAAACAAGAGAGGAAACACTGATTTCCAAGAGAGCTTTTGAGCTAGTTTTTGAGTAATAATCTCAAACCACAGAGAAAGAGTAATGTTTTTAAACATATGAGCTGAGTACATTTTAGGAGTAGTATTGAGCACCGATATGGGGACGAGTTCATAATAACTCAAGTCTCCATAAACCTTGTAGCCATCGTGGGTAGAAAGGTTCATACTTTTTAAATGATTCATTAATGCTTTTTTGCATAGACTAGTGGATCCACTTTGTAACGACCCTAAAAACGAACTAGTGAAACTAGAGCCTAATGACTTTGTGTTGGGTTTGTAATGAGGTTTCATGTTGTGTAATGTTGTCCCAACCTTGTTTGATGGAGTTTAGTGAGTCAACGGCAAGGTACGTGATAGACTCCGTAGTGGAAAGACCCTTTTTAATGTTGGTTAAGGGTTGGAAAGGAAAGTACCAAACCAAGGGGGCAAGGCCTAATCCAAAGGCCAAGGCTGCCCAACCTTGGCCAAGCACTGTCCCAAGTCCACGGACCACTTCACGGTCAGTGGCCTTGACCACGTTCCGTAGAAGTGGCCGTGAAGGTCACTTGGTGGCAAGGCAAGCAAGGCAACTTGGCCAAGACACTGCCTCAAAACCACTGACCACTTCACGTCCAGTGGTCATGACAACGGTCTGTAGAAGTGCTCGTGAAGATGAATTGTCCATGTGGAGGTTTAGCAAGGTCAAGGGAGCTACTGCCTAGAGGACCACGGGCCGTGGTCCCCTTTCACGGTCCGTAGAAGTGGACTTGGTCCCTGACGGGGCTGCCCAAATTAAGGGTTTTTAAGTAATTTGCTTTAATGTTTTATTGAGTGGGGTTGATTTTAAATGGTTTATATCATAAATATAAATAGTTTCAAGTCCTAAAACACTTCATTTACTCCTTTATTCAAAACACCCAAATCAAAACCCCAAAGTTCTTCCTCTCTCAATATTTCTCTCTTTAACTCAAGGAAGAAGAAGAAGTAAAAGCTAGGGTTTGGATTCAAGGCTTTATTCATCAAATTTCTTGGGGGAATATTAGTAAAGGTATGGTGATCCTTAATCAAGGGTTATTTTTCACCCTAGAGTCAATTTCAAAGAAGTTTTCAAATGTTTTAAAAGTTCATGAAAAACCAAGGGTTTTACTCAATCTCGTGGGTTCTTTCCCCAAATGATTTCAAATGGTTTCTAATGTCATATATTGATTGTATTGATGTTTAATTGGTTATTTATGATTAAAATATTCCATGAACCCATGATTTCTCTCAATTCCTAATTTGTGCCTTTATGAAGTGGGTTTGTTGATTATGAAGGTTGATGATTGAAATATGTCTAAATTTCTTTGAGCTATTGAATTGTATAATTATATATACCTTAATTATGGTAAAATTTTGGTGTGTTGATTATTTGAGATTTATGGCCTTGAAGGCAAGGTTTGACTAAATTACATGTTGAAGTAGAATTGTGCTAGAGATGTTGATCCACTTGAAAGGTGGAGGTGTTTACTTACTAAGTATAAGAATGTGAATTTAATGAGGTTGAACTGATCATTCTTGAGGGTAATTGTGTTGTTATTGAAAGGCTAATTCTCAATTTGACATGTATGATGATGATGTAATGTGAAGTGTTGTCTTCTATATATGGTAAATCTTGGATTGGTAGGCTTAGGCAACATTTCTTGAGTAATGAATGTGTCTTGACTTGATGAATATGAATTGATAGGCTATGGCATTCCTTTCATATATGAGTGACGAATGTGTCTTGACTTGATGGCTATGAAATGATAGGCCTTAGGCATTCTTTTCATAAATGATCTAATGTAATGAAGACTCTAGAATCGATAGGGTAGTGGCATTCCTTTCTTAATGAGTCAATGTACCATGAATCAATAGGCTAGTAGCATCCCTTTCATGAGTATAAGAATGAAATGAGGGGCCATGAATCGATAGGCTAGTGGCATTCTTTTCATGAGGACGCTAGAGCTATCCTTAAATGTACCATGGATCAATAGGCTTATAGCATTCCTTCCTTGGTAATGATGTATCATGGGTCGATAGGCTTATGGCGTTCCTCCCTAGTATACTAATGTAATGTGAATGAATTAATCTATGGGAATGTAGGATAAGTACCGAGCGGATATGGTTAGATGGAAACTCTCCCAATGTTAGGTTAGAGTTCCAAGGAATATCTTCCTATCCCATAACTATATGCCCACATAGGATATTAGCCATCGGATTTCATCCAAGCTAAGGATTCATCCGAGCAAATGTTATCGTTCTACCTTAGGCAAGTGGAACACCTTTTTACGGTGTGGGGCTATATGACACCAAATTCCATGTCTAGCTTGTGTGGTTTATGTCGGTTAAACGCTTATTCCCATCATGTGAGATGTGCATTATGGTTTCTTGAAAGGTTCTATGAAGTGTAGGTGGTAGTATGGGATGCCATCTATACATTGCACTAGTAGGCTTTGATAGGATCATAGTGAGTTCTCTAAGTCTTAATGACTATTGTATGAAAGTCCTCTAAATGAAGCAATTGAAGAATGTTGACTCTTAAATGCTAAATGTGATATGCATGCCATACTTGGGTTATATTATGAGTTATTTTCCCTTGTCATGCCTTATGAAATGTTATGTCTCTTTTATATGGATATGGTGTAAAGGTGAAAATGAATGGATGGTAAGTTCACATTTGGTGATCTTAGTGTGGTGCCTTGGTGTGGATGGTGGTATGAGATGCTATCCATACATTGCACAAGGTATAGCATGAGGGTTACTTGAAATGAGGTCTAAGGTAATGGTAATGGTTTACATGTTGATGTTGTCTAAAGGTGGTATTATGACTTGCATGATGATTATACTTGTATTGTATGTCTCTTATGCTATTGTACATGATATTTCCAAAAAGTGGCATAATGCATGGTTTCCAACCAAAATGTCCCTTTTAAAGCATTTTTTTGCATGGTCATCATACTTAGTACATTTTTGTGTGCTAACCCATATTTTCCTATTTTTACTACAAGTGTAGATTCCGGCAAGTGATTGGTTCTAGCTAGGATTGAAGTGCTTGGATAGAGTTTTACTCCAAGACTTGGTATGTCCTCATAGGCCGAGGACAAGGACTTTTAATATTTTCTAGTTCTTTCTTATTTTAAGACTATTGTTAAGACTTCGATTGTAAAGGGTCATGACCCTATCTTGTTAAAGTTTTGTCTAAAATGGCCATGTGAGACTTAGTCTTCTGCTATGTCTTTTGAAAGTTTTCTATGAGTATTGAATGTTTTGAATCATATGGTTTTAAATATAAAGTTTTAATTCCGCACTATTTTCATTATAGAATGGAATGAATGACTATGAGGCTTGTATAAGACCCTTCGGGGTCGAATATGCCATGTTACGACTAGGGGGTGTTCTCGGGTCATGACACACTTAGTTGAGGCATTCTATATCCTGGCAAGTTATAGGACAGTTCTGGCAGCGTGTGCGAGACGTTGTACCATCACATAGGTCATAGTGATGGTTGTCAGTTAGAGAAACTCCCACAAAAGTATATTACTTTATTATATATTTATATATATACACGCACACAGATATTGAGTTGTTATTGTATTTTTCAATACATGGAATTGCTACCTACTGTTTAAATGCTTTATATAAACTGCATCTTTAATGTTGTTTATTTATGCATTGAGTTGAGTATCGATGAGTTGAGTTAAGCTGAGGTAAGTGTTTATTTTAGAATTCAGTTCAAGCTTATGTTAAGTTTAGTTTTCCCCTTGTATAATCGTACATTCAATGTACTGATGTCATTTGGCCTGCATCGTTTTATAATGCAAATACAAGTAATCAGGATCAGCATCCAGCGCCTCGTTGATCCAGTTGAGTACTAAGAGTCAGTTGGTGAGCCTCTTTGTTTTCCGTAGGATCCCTTTTTACATTGTATTTAGCATTTTTCAGTTGTTAGGATGACAGGGGGTCTTGTCCCGACATCCCTCATAATTTAGAGGCTTCATAGACAGTTAGTTATTTGTTCTTTAGTCTTTCCATTTTCAGTTGTTTATGTTAAGACTTGAGTTACCACTTTGGCTAAGTTGAATGTTTGTTTCTAAGGCATTCTAAGTTTAGTTTGAGATAGTTGAGTTTAAATTGCATTTGAATTCTCCTACTAATGCTTAAAGTCTTCCGTTGAAAGTCTAGCTAGACCGAGGGTTTGCTTGGGGCCATATATGGTTCTCGAGTGTTGGCCACGTCCAGGGTGTAGGCTCGGGGTGTGACAAACTCGATAAACACTATCATATTAATCTTATCTCTGGAGATTTTAAAAAATGAATCGTGTAATTAGTGTGACCTTTTACTTCAACTGTAACATCTCAAAAATGCCTAACTCGGATAAAGTTGAAAAGTGCAGAAAAAGTTGTTGAATTATGTAATTTTAGATTTATGAAAGGACTTATAGACCGTATAAAGTTGCATGGTCCGTGGATGTCTCTCGTGAAGTGAACTTCAGAAATTGGATTTTCAGAATCAAGGTTGTGGTAGGTTTTACGGTCCGTAAAAAAATTTACGGACCATAGACCTATCCGTAGATTATTGTCATAAAGTTGGAAAAATGGATTGATAGGATGGATGCTTTGTACCACTCGTGAAAGGTTCTACAAACTGTGGATGGGTCTATAGACCAAGGTTTTGAAACTTCAAAAGTACAAAGGATTTCCTAACGAATGGATAGGACAAACCTTAAAAGCATTCACGAAAAATGGAATGGTTCGTATAAGGAAAACTTTAGAAATCAGGTTATCAATTTTTTCTTAAAAAAGAAATCGAGCCCACTGAATACACAGCGTCCCCTTAAGGAAATTATTCCCCTCAAGTACCCGAGGTTAATGGAATATATCCTCCCAGGATAGAACGATCTTACATACCGGTGTATCGGTACCTAAGACCACGGTGTCAGTGAACCACTCAACGATAGTGAAGTACACTTAGAAAACTAGATTTAGTAGTAGTAGAAGAAGTCCAGATTTTATTTTATTTTTAAAATGAGAGGAATTCTCTTAATTTATAGAAAACAAAGGGTAGTGTGAAAAGGTTCTTATTGTGCCTTACCGGAAAGGTCGCAACCTTTGGAAAAGTCACAATCTTTCGGAAAGGTCACAACCTTTCATAAAAGTCACAACTTTTCATAAAAGTCACAACTATTCATAAAAAGTCACAACTTTTCATAAAAGTAACAACTTTTCATAAAAGTCACAACTATTCATAAAAGTCACAATTTTTCATAAAAGTAATAACTCTTCATAAAAGTCGCAACTCTTCATTGTCTATTCACACCTTTTAAAACCCAACAGTAGGTCCATCCCGTTAGCTTGCTATCGGAATTCAAGTGTCTTTGTGTTGCAGTTCTGCTTTTGCTAGGCACACCCCACCAATTATAGTCCTAAATTTATATAATTTCATTTGATATGTAATAAGGTTCTTTTGTAAAAATTCTATGAATCTACAAAATGTTTTTGTTGTCATGATGTTGAACCTTGATCGATATAAGAAGTGTAGTAGTAAAGTCTCATATATAAACTATTTGATAACAATAATTGAAAATGTAAAGAGAAATTTTGTGTAAGAAATTGCATATAAAAGAGGTCGCAAAACACATAGAAAAACATACCTTTCTTGGCCTTTTTCTCTAAGATCAAGTGTAGTATCATTCTTATCAGTTTAATATACGATATATGGGTCATTGATCCACACGATATCAACTAATTTTTTGGAAGTGGAGGTCCACCACGATAGCTTGCTATCGGGACCTTCAAATATTGCCTTGACACTGCACTACTGGCTTGCCGGGCACACCCCCACCAATGTAATTATAGATTATTTTTTTCAAATAATTGTTATTTAATAATTATTCTATACTTAGGACTTAAAAATTCTATGAAGATTCAAAATATGGCAAGGTAAGGTAGATTTTAACTTGGAGTCTTTAAATATTTTATGCACTTTTAATTTCAAGAAGGAATAACTTGGATCCTACAAATGCACGTTAGGTTCCAAGAATACTTATTTTAATAGTAAAATAAAATAAAATTACATTTACCTAAACACTAGTTCCTCACCTCCCCTTCGCATGTATTTTATTTTAGGAGTTTTTTTACTAATTCTTCTTTCCATATATTTTAGAAGTCTACATTAATTTTACTAATACCTCTTACCATTTATTTTAGGAATCATTAATTTTTTTCTAATCATATATTTTAGGAATCAACATAATAAATGTAATTAAATAATAATTTGAGAAAATAGAAGAAACTAAAAAACAATTCCTGTTTCTATTCTCTATTTCCTGTCTATTTTAGTATTTTCTATTAAGATACTTATGTTATGTTTTTCCTATTATACTTGTTTATGCTTGTGTTTTTTTTTTTGACTTAGTCGGACGTTGAGTCACGATCCAACCCACCGGCCGTGCAGGTACCCACTCTAACACCTAAGTAAGAGAACCCTCATATGCCAATAGTTAAAACATGCGGAAAATTACAAAAAATGGAAGTAAATGAAATCATAGAGTTTTTCATAAATAGAACTTTTAAACGATTTAGAGTTAAAACTTGTAAAGTAACTAACACCCCCAAGAATCTAGTTTAAACAGGTACAAGAGCTACTAAGAGTACAAATTGGACATATTTTTTAAAGGACACAGCTCCCACCATGCGGAAGGAAAAGTAGAAGCTGTTCGAGAATTCTTCTTCTTCATCTAATGAAACATCACCAACCTGCATTCAGACTATGTCAAAAGACATAGAAAGAGTAGTATCAGTACAAACCACACATAATGGTAGGCAACATTGGTCAACCCGACGCCCACCACATAACATAAGAAAATCAACTAGTAAGAATATGCCATAAGCCACTCGCTCCTCCACCTTTACCTCACCTAAATATCTCAGAAATTACACTAGTACCTGGTACTACTAACCACTTCCTCATTCAACCCACTCACTAGTTTCTTAATCATAACCTAGACATTCTAACCCATAGAAGAGACCACGAATATAACTACAAGCATTCCGACTAACCACCCAATGAATACCATTACTTCCTCTTTTATATTACTCCGCCTTCGGCACGTAGTACATTATATCAATCTTGCTAACTATTAACCACGAACCCCCTTTTTCATCTTTAGAATTAATCTATGTAGACAAGTCAAAACATCACCCACTCTTATTACCACCAAAACACATGTCATAGGGAAATATATGAATTCCATACAGTACCTCTACTTCTCTCCCTTGCAATCTAATTAGGTCATCATAATCACTTACAACCAGGTAGAACAATTATCAAATATCACTTACGAACAACACACAATTCATCATTACAAGATACACAAGTATGCCAAGTCATTGGTCCTCTCAAGGGACCCAAACCCAAACTGTGAGCATACCAGAATGTGGTACCCGATCCAATGTTAATTCCGGAACGTGGCAACCGATCCAAGTTAGTGTGTCGGAAAGCAACACTCGATCCATTCAACAACCACAAACACAATCACGTATATTCTCACATTTATACATCAAGTCATGATTCATGGTATACCTCATTCAATTATCTTCATATTCAATTTATGTGATCCACCATGCAACATTTGCATACATACAAGTATCATAGAGAAGCAAGAACGAACATACATCACACAATTATAGAATCACAACCATCCCCTACGAACTATTCACCAACGAATATCATGTAAACATTAATTCAACCATACATAGCCCTAGTTCATCATCTAAGGCTTCTTTCTAGTTATTTAATCATAATTCATTTGGTGCACGAAAGCCTACGCATAAATCATATCATTGATTTACATATGCTACGTGGTGAGCACAGATTTATAACTATTCAATTCATAAAAACCTAGCCTACCTGGGTGTCAAGCAGCTCCATGGAGTTTTTGACTTCGATTCTAATTTTCGGGTTTCGCGGCAGTGATATTGACTGGAAATCCACCCTTTGCCGCGCTTCTCATGCTAGAAATCTACGTCTCCATCTTTCCCAAGCTTGGAGTAGCTTTTTAAGGATTTCTATGGTGTTTTATGACTAATTTAGGTATTTTAGGAAGAAGGAGAAAATAGGATTTCTCATAATTTACATTTTGTCTCGCATATTCCTCTCTGGCGCCAACTTAGCCCGCCCTGTCGCCGCAGCCATAGAGGCATCTGGCCCGTCCTGGCGGGACAGTGGCCCTGAATTTCTTGAACTTTTGTTTTTCCTAATTAATGGCGGTTTGGGTAGTTACACGTTGTCTACTATATACCGTGTTTTTTCTCATACTACACTTCTGCCCCTTACAAATCTCAGTTTGTGTTATAACTGTTGATTGGAGTCGTGCGGAGTAGCTTAGAGTTTTTGGAAACTTGGGTGAGATCCTAGCGTCAAGAGTTGTGAGTTTCCATCTATTTTTGGCTAGGCTTAATCTTTATGTTGTATTCAAAGACATCCTCTGCTTATCTTGTATTGGTAGAAGTCTTGTACTCTTATGTTGGGTTAAATTCTCAACTAGTGACTAATACTAGGTCTTTGGATTGTTTCTATATTGTTTTCGGTTGATTATCTTTTCTTCTCTTGATATAAGCTTTACGCTTTTAATTGTTGGATTCCGCTTGGTAGCTCGTTGCTTACGAGTCCGGGCTAAGGGTTTGGCTTACCTACTAGTGGGATATAGTAGATGCCATCATGACCTGAAAAATTGGGTCGTAAAAATTATAATTTTAGGGATATGTCATACGCCGAGGTGAATTCTATTATCAAGTGTCGTCTTGCATGTCGAAATGGATGCATGGACAAATATGTCCCCCATGGATCCCGGACTGAGAGACAACATGTGTGTATCATTAGGTAAGATATGCATCACTACACGTTTAATTACATTTCATTACACTACATATCTATATCATTTCTGAACTTGTGAGTGACTTTCTGTGGAACTAGGGATTGATGACTTGATCTGATGTACTATTGATCTGTAATTGTTGGAGAGTTGTTATTGAGCTATGAGATATTTAAATTGTGCACTGTTATGTTGGGCTGATTTTTACATGTTGTAGTTGTGGAATTTCGGTTTGAATGGCAGAAGTAAATGTATTCTATACTCTTAGCTTTGTGTTTAAGAGTTTGCTTATTGAGTACCGTGTGGTTTGATAATCACCCCTTGCTTCTACATTTTTGTAGCTTACTAGCCCATTTTTAGAGATTTGTGAGGCGGTTGTTTATCATCTCAGCGGACTTTCTTACTCATATTTATGATCTTGTTCTATTTTTGAGACAAACATCATTTGGGAGTTATGTTTTCTTTCAACTCTAGTGTAATACATTGGAGGCTTGTGCACGTGACAACTAGGTTTTGGAGATTTAGTTAAGTTGACCTGTAATACGCATATAAATTGTTATTCCATTATTTTTGTTATACTTTATTTTTGCATTTTATCATAATGATTGGGTATTAGACTGACTTGTCTTGGTGGGATAAGACGAGTGTCATCACGTCTATTTTTGAGTCGTGACAAAAAATAATGTGTTTGTAATATGATATAAAATTATTGGTGCCAAATTATTTTAGAATCTCAACAATATTCATAATTCACAGTCATTTCGTCGAGTGCATTACCAAATATGACATGACCTAAACAGTTCCAAAATGTCATATTCATAATTCAGGGACATTTCATCATCATTCCTCTTAAATTACCTACCTACACATGGAAAGAAGAGACCAAAATTAGTAAGAATATTTGGTGTGTGCCAAATTATTTTAGAATTTTTTCGTTCCAAAGTAAAATAATCTCCACTAATTAATTAGGGAGGAAAGCTGACTAAAAAATTCATATAGTAAAGAAAAAAAATTATAGGGTGTGTTTGCTATGAAGGAAGATGTTTTCTTGGAAAACAAGTAGATTTTTGACTTATTTTCTCATGTTTGGTTGGTGAGTAGAAAATATTTTCCGGAAAAGATTTTTTAGTGTTTGATT
>JAJOOD010004294.1:0-69138 GCA_029582525.1 Solanum tacnaense
TATCTCATTTGCTAATTTTGTTTTTTGTTCCTTTTCTTTTTGTTTAATTTCATACATTTCTTTTAATATTGCCAGCTCTTTTTCTAGCTCTATTATTTTAGTATTTTTTACTTTTTCTAATTGTTGTACTTCCTTTTTTGCTTGTTGTTTTATTTTTTCAATTTCCGTTTTTCTATCTATTTCTTCATTTTCTTTTGTTATTCTTATCATAGCAGTTAAACTATCTTCTATTTTACCGTTTCTTTATCTAACATTAA
Source organism: Solanum tacnaense (assembly GCA_029582525.1). NCBI lineage: Eukaryota > Viridiplantae > Streptophyta > Magnoliopsida > Solanales > Solanaceae > Solanum > Solanum tacnaense. Next base: position 258 of record JAJOOD010004294.1, read on the forward strand.
ATTTAGATTGTCACCTATTTTCTTATATCTTCTTCCTAGATTAGAAAATATTATTTTTATTTTTAATCCGTGATAGTTTTCATATGTTTTTTCATCTATTGCGTATTCTTCCTTATTCATTTATATATTGTGTTGAAGTTTATATTCTAAACTTTCTATTTGTATTTCTAGATAAAAAATAGTTTTTCTCTGTGCTATTATAGATTTTTTACAAATTCCCGCGAATATGTTATTATTAAGTCTATTTTGCCTATGTTCTAATTCTTGTCTTTTCACCATAATTATTTCAGTAATTCTTTCTTTATATTCGTTATTCTCGCTATTCATTGTATCTTTAAATATTGAATATATTTATATTCTATTTTAGATATATTATCTATTAATTGATCTAATTTTTCGTTATCAGTTTTTGTGATATTAAGTTGTTTATATTCCGGATATAGTTTGTTTAATTTTCTTCTTATTTTTCTTAATTTTCTACTAGTATGTTTCTTACTATATTTCTTATTATCCATAGCTCAGTAATGTCTTAGCTAATAGGAAAACTAGCCCAAGCTTTGACAATTTTCCCCATCCGAATTTCCTTACACCTCACCTTGCTCAGATTTCGTTTGAGACTGGCCTAGCCTAGAATTTTCAAATCACTATTCTGAAAGTGGTTTTGCCCAAATTCTTTCACCATTGGTTTACCCTTAACGACCGGATGGGTCGTCACATAGATGGAATGTTCGAAGTTAGACTTCTGACAATCAAACCACAACTAGACTTTCTTTGCGAAGAATAATTATTTTGGACATTTTCTATCTAATCTACTAGAGAAATAGTATAAATATACTTAAGCAAGAGGGGAGATGAAGAAATTTTGGTGATGAGTAGTGAGGGAGAAAAGAAATTTAGTTCTAATTATGTCTCAAATTTTGAAAAATACTTATGTAAATGGTATAATTGTTTAGATTCTTTTTAATTAAGATGTATCATGACTGATTAGATTACAGATTTTTTTTGATAATTTTGTTGGTTTGAAATTTTTTCATCCAATTAGAAATATAAGTGATAAATTCGATGTCGTCGGAGTTAAATATGGTCAGCTAACATAACAAAAGATAAAAAGATCAAGTAAAGAAAAATTGAGGGATATTTTTTACCCTTTTACCTATTTTAATTACATCATACTAGAGGAAGAAAAAATAGGAGAGAGAACTACAAGGTGGAAAATTGAACACTAATAACAAGATGAAATTTGAGATAGTCGCAACCATTTAAACAAGCAAGATCTCCGAAGAGGTTTCTCAATATGAACAAGATACAATACACATACTTGAAAATCAAAATCAGTAAAATATCATGATCGACACAAGATTATATGCTTTCTGAGTTCTCAAGATACATACAAATGTATACTACATGAAGCAGTGCATACATAGCTTACTTAGGATACAAATTTCTTATCATATAATTGAAAGAAAAATCTCACTTAAAATATTAGGAAGGAAGAGCATTATATGTTTGAACTTCATCATAGTTATAACTTTCCTCATTTTAATTAGGTTTTATTATGAATATGATGTGTGCTATAATTTTAATTCTTTTACTCCTTCTGTATCACAATAATTGTTCACTATTAATTTGACATAGAGATTTTGGAAGTAATAAATGATAGGGATAATTTTATCGAATCACTTTTATTAATATAAGTCATCTGCACATTGAAAAATGAATGGCAAGGGTGAAATAGACACAACATGATAAATTATTCATTGATTTTATAAACTAAACAAGTATTATTGGACATCCCAAAATAGTATATTGAACAAGTAAAGATGGACGAAGGGAGTATTATTTAGGGCACGTTCGGCCATGCAAGTCATGATTTTAAATCATGATACAAAATCATAACATGAAATCATGTGATGAAGTTGAAGTTTTGTTTGGATATGCAATTTGGACTATATGTTGTATGTTTTCTCATAAACATAAAAATCCATAACTTGTAAAACTATTAAAATTGTCCCAATTATTTATACAATGGTACCAAATAAGTAAAAAGTTTATAAAATTGTATAATACACTATCACTGTAATAAATATAGTAAATGTCTATCTGTTAGAGAATATTTAGGCCCTGACTTTAGGAGCAAGTCAATTTTTCCCTATAAATAGAGGGGTCCTCTTCATTGTAAAATCACACCTCAAGAGAAATAGTAAGTCTTCTCTCTTCTCGCTACTTTTTTCTTCTTATTTTGTAGCTTTATAACACGTTATCAGCACGAATCGCTCATTCTTCGTTAAGAATCAATGATAGGTATTTCTTGACCATCCTCATAGTTTTCTGGCCGCAAGATGTTGTGCTGCCTCTTTTTGATTACTTGGAGCAACATAGTGTTACATATCTTGAATGATCACGATGCGAGGTGATGTCATGATAATTATTTCTATCAACTTGAGTTCTACTATTTTATAACATCTTTATAATTCATAAGTGATGTAGATCAAAGTGACACTACTTCAAGGAGGCCTTTCACAAGGAGTCAAGCTAAGGATCTTCAAGCATTGCAAGCCTTATGGATGAAGATGGAACCTTTGGAAGGCACCAACATGGAAGACTTGAAAATATTTAATATATTAAGTGCCCTACCATTTTAATTACCTTGTAATTTTAATGGAGGGAAATTGAGTCTTTCTTCACTATTTTAGTTTTAGTATAAATAGTAGATATTAGGGTTTCATAAGGAGTTTTGGACATGTTATGCCTCTTGTGAGAGTTGGAAGCCCTTTGTTGAACTTCAACATTTTGTCCTAGAATTTGCAAGTAAAATTATTACTTTCTTGAGGATTCTAATAGATTAGGTGCTTTTATTTCCCAATTAAGTGGTGTTTTTGGTTAGTTTCACCATTATATCTCTTAGTTGTTTGAATTTAATTGTGTCTATCTCTTTTATCTAGTATTTTTTATTTCTATTTTATTTTTATCTTCTTGTTTCACATCAATAAGAGATTTGCAATCTAAATTATTTTTAAGAAAAAAAAGATTAGTTATTTGTGGGGGAAAAAAATAGATTATCTACTTTGAATACTCAATTTAAATTTGAGGTAAAGATGAATCCTGTTGATCAATTAAATTGCTCAATATTAAAAAATATAGTTTGAGGCTTGAGCTCACTACTAGCTAATTAATAAAAGGAAAAAGAAAATTCGATTTAATATTTGCAAATTTTCCTTTCTTTATCACGCTAGAACATACTGTAGCGTGCCAGATTCATCTTCAATTGTTATTGTTGTACACTTTTGTCGGCTAACATCTCCAATACTCATTGTATACACTACTTGTTTATTCAATATTGATGTGGTATATTGCTATTAAAGACTCGAGGATGTGTCTCAATTGAGGGTAAGATGATAGATTCATGTCTAATCGCACCAACGAGGTAAGACGATAGATTCATGTTCAATCGCACCAAATGGGGTAAGCCGATGGATTCATGTCCAATCGCACCAAGAGGGTAAGACGATGGATTCATGTCCAATTGTAACAAGAGGGTAAGACATCATGTTCAAATCTTGGTGCACCATGATGATAGGATGTTGGATTCAAATACCATCAATTTATGGATAAGACATTGAATTTAAGTCTCAATGCACTATATAGATGATATATTGACTATTAAAGCAAACAATGTAATTTAGTTATGAAACATATTACATTGAAATCGTTCCATTCTCTAAAATGAATGTGGTAGCAGTGCATAATATGTTTGAAAGAAGACAAATGATTCATGAATAATGCATATGAATGTGAAATAAGGTACTAAGCTATCATAAGATGATATGCTCAGATGATTGTATTTCATTCATAAAAAAAATGAGAACTTTTGATAAATGTTAAAAATACGTACAAATTCATTCTCTGAAGTGAATGCAGTGTAAGTCCACTAGGCTAGGTGTGGAAAAGGTCGCGACCTTGATCTTGGACGTGTTATCACCAAGAATGTCTCTGAACACAAATGTATTATAGAAAGTTTTATACTCTATCTATTGACTTGGATTGGACAAGAATAAGTGCAATTAAGGCACATTCTATAGTAAATAAGGAATTTACTAATTCCAATACTTTCACATTTTGAGATGACCGTTTAGGACATCACGAGTCTATAATGATGAGACGAATTATATAAAATTTAAATGTAAATCCATTAAAAACTTAAATATCCTTTTAAATGGTGATTTTTTTGTACGACTTGTTATCAAGGCAAGTTAATTGTGAGACCAACATCAACAAAATTTGAGATTGAGTCCTCTGCGTTCTTGAAACATACACATGAGGATATTTGTGGACCTATCTACCCACCAAGTGGGTTGTTTAGATGTTTTATGGTCCTAATGAATTCTTTTTGTAGTGGTCTCATGTGTGTCGATTTCCAACAGTCATTACGCAACTTGGCGTTTACAAAATTTTTTTGACACAAATAATACGATTACAAGCACAGTTTTCTGATAATCAAATTAAGTCCATTCGCCTTGATAATAATGTAGAATTTTCATCTCAAGCATTTAATGATTAATGTCTATCGATTGAGATTGAATAAACTCAATACTAAAGTGAATGTTGTAGTGTAAAATAAAGCTTATTAGTGCGGATATGAATTTTATCGTGATGGGATCACAACTCATCTTTAGAAGAGGTAGAGTAATTGAGGAGAAATAAATCTAAAATTTACTCTCAAAGTAATAGAATTGAAATTTTCTCATATAATAGTAAATTAGAAATTTATTAAAGCAAAAGGTACATGTCATAGTAAACTTGGAGTTTACTAGTAATAATAATTTTATTAGTTGACATGAATGATTTGACCATCTCAAAGATGTGCATACTGAGTAATAGGCATACATTGAAGAACTAGAAGATTCTTCAAGAATTCTTTATGTTGCTTGTTCTCGTGATAAGTTGATTGGATCAACTAATGTTGAGATTAAATCCCTAAATTTTGGAAAGTATAAAAGGTGAATATGATCCCGTTTACCTAGCATATGATATGATAAAGAGATGCATCTATAAGATAATCACATGTGCGTTTGTTGCCAACTTGTAGTTTGACATTCGCAAAACTGTTTGTGCAAGATAATTGAGTTAAGAGCACAACTTTCAAAATATGTAATCAAGACAATGCATCTTGATAATATTGATAAATATTCTAGATGGTGTGACACTAAATGTATCAGATATATAGTGAAATTATTGCTTCTGAAAATACAGCTTCATGTGTTGATCTGAAATACGATATTGCATACAAAAGTAATTGTACGCTTCATACCAATAAATTATGATCAATTTTTCTCTTAGTTGGTTTATGGTCAGGGACCAAATATTTTTCATTTGATAATTTTGATGTGTAGTACATGATTAATGAATATACTCTGATGCACAAAGATGGATTCTCCAAAATAGATTGAGATAAGAAGCAACAAAAGAATTGTAAATGCTCCTATTGAATGTTTATAAAGGATAGAGTCTACGAGATGCATGAAGTATGATAGACTAATAGAATCTAAATAACATAATCCTTGAAAAGGGGGAGGATCAAAGAATCAAAATGATCATAATAAGGAGGCAATATGCTCTTGAAGATCTTACGACATAACACTTCATGAAACCTCATGAGAGGGGTACGTCCCTGAAAATAATGTAGTGATGAGATCTCAATAACTTATGTCGTATTGTGAATAGATACAAAATGATATATTGTTGACGATATTTTTGATACAATAATGCACAATTTTGTAAGATCATGATGATATGAAGTCTATGACTATTAAAGCATGTTAGTGTAGAAATAATTATCAAGGGAAAAAGTGAAATGATGCATCTTGGTAAGCATAAAGTTTATTTGACTTGTGGTCTAGACACTAGAAGATGTCATACTTTTAATATTCAATGTTGTCACTTGACAAAATTAATATGAAAATTCTTGAAAGATTCAAAATCTAAAGCATGTGCAAGTTTTTTGAAAAAAATTTGTTTATAATCCTCATAAGGATTAAATCGATTCAAAATGCATGAAGCATACACAAGTATTATTATGCAAGTTAATAACTTGAAACTCTTAAAGAGTTTTTAAAAGGCAATAAATTATTTGCTTAAAGAAATTGAAGTGAGGAATTTGCAAAAAAAAATTATCATGGAGGGAAGATTCATAAAAGGAGATAGAAGGAAGCACATTTCGTCAAAACTTTTCTACACACATGAGCTCCCAAGAATGGTGATATTAACATGCAACAGGTTTGTTCAAGCAATTCTATGGTAGATCTATTCGCCAAGTCTCTACCAAATATAACTTCGAGAAGATGGTGCGCAAGTTTAGAATGAGAAGATTCAAGCTTTTTGACGGATGTTCACAATAGGGGGGAGTTAATACGCGATGTACTCTTTTTTCTCACAAGGTTTTGTCCCATTGAATTTTTCTTAAGGGTGTGCATCGGTCGGTTTGATTCAGTTTGATGTATTATCGGTTGAGTTTATCGATTTTTGGTTTTTAAATATGTTAACCCAATAACAAATCAATAAGATATTTTTTATCGGTTTATTAATTTTTGGTCGTTATCAGTTCGGTTTACCCAATAAGAAATGTCCTGAAAATAATATATGACTTCTCACTTCTGTAAATGCTTTGCTATAATGAAACAAGAAAGATAATGAGAAATTACATCAATAAGAGCATATGTAGTACAAAGGCTACAAATACATGTCACCGTCAAAACATAGTCTGAAATTTCTAATGTTTATCAAATTATAAACCTTTACAAACTTGCAAAAGCTACAACCTACAATTACCAACGAAAACTAAAACTGAAATCAAATAGTCCAACAGGACTAAAATTAAAACTAAAATTAAATAGCTATAATTGTGAACCCCTACTTTAGTCTTTAGGTCTTGAGTAATAGTAAAGACTAAAGCGGTCTATTGTGAAGTGGGTAGAGTATTGATAATTTGATATAGTTATAGTGTATAGTTATATTTTAAATTATTAATATCTAATATTTAGGAAGGTAAAGTAGTAAATTATTATCGTCTTATTGGGTTATCGGTTTACCCAATAACTCAATAGTAAAAACTGAAACCGAATCAATAACCCAATAATTTGTTTTTATAAACCCATTAAAAACTCAATAGCCCAATAACATTTTCTAGGTTCGATTTATTGATCGGTTTGATTTTTGCAGACCCCTAATTTTTCTTGTAAGGTTCTTAATGAGGCATACATAATGCGTATTATTAGATATGTGTACTATTTTTCATTCACTAGATTTTTTCCCACTGGGCTTTATCTAGTAAGGTTTTAACGAGACATATGATCTATCAAATAGACATCCAAGGGAGAGTGTTATAAACATATTTATATTATAGTGAATGTTTATTATGTGGAATCTGTTAGAGAAAAGTTAGGAGTCCTACTTGGAGACCAAGTCAATTTTTTCCTTATAAATAATGGGGTTTACCTTCATTGTAGATTAGATTTGTGGATCCCTAAATATACTTTTCAAGAGAAATAATGAGTCTTCTCTCTTCTCCCTATTTTGTTCTCATTATTTTATATAGTTTCATAACAATCACAAAGTTATTCTTAAAAAAATACAACATTTATTGATCAAACTTTAATTCAATGAAAAAAAAATTGAACATAAATTATATTATACTAGTCTTTAATATAATCCTCCCACATAGTATAAACAACTTTCACACGTTGAACTTGCATTTCTCGATCATATGACCGAGAAGACAAACCAACATTGTTACCTTTAGCCATTTGTTGGTATAAATTTTATAAAAAATATAGTAATGAATTTGGTGAATATAAATGGTAAAGTAGGAAGTTATTTGAAGTAATAATAATTTTTGTTTCATATGAAATAAAGGGTTAGAAGATATAAATGCGGGGTTGTTTTACAAAATATAAACTTGTGGGTTAATAGTTGTATTTGAAAAATCTCAAATCATGATTTGAAATTCTCAAATCATACTTTTTGGAGAATTTGAAATTTCATCTCATAGCGCATCATCAATGCGAGATCACATGTCCAAACACTAATTTCATCTCGTAATTTTATATCGCGATTTGAAATCACATGTCCAAAATGCTTAGGACCCGTTTGGTCATAGATTTTCCAAAGTACAATTTGGGGAAATTTTTGGCAAATAGTGTTTGTTTATACAACCTGTCATTATTTGACAATTTTTTTTGGCAAATAACCCAAATTCCTAAATACTAGAAAAAAAATAGTATTTGGGTCAAATTTCATTATTTGGAAACTTTTAAAAGTTCAAATTCTACACCAAATTTTTATCTTTTACAAAAACAACATCTATAGTAGTTGTTTGCGCTATATTACATAAATTGTTTTTACGTAAACACCAAAAGATCGATGGAATATTCAGTGAATATTGTGAACACCTAATTTTTTACGTGTTTATTTTACTCCTATAATATATAGTAATGTATTCTCTTATATTTTATTGGTATTTTGGATTGTTTGTCTTTGTTTATATTTTTTTTATTGGCTCAAATGACCCAATTTTAATTGAATTAGGTTGATTTAGACCAAATTCTGACAGCCCAATCAATTTTGATCCGATCCAATAGAAATGTTCAAGATTGAATCTCAACCATTCATGATATTTTGATCAAGGGCTCCTATGTGACCCTACCAAAAAATACAAAACTCCAAAAATCAAATTATTTTTATTAGATTTTATTTTCTTCTCCCCTTTGCTTCCACCTGCCGCCGGCTGGCCACCACTGCCGTCGCCGGCCACCACCCTTTTGCCAGAAAAAAATCTCCAAAAAAATTTACTTTCACCCTCCTTTACACAAATCCACAAACCATTCATCCTTATCCATAGCCAAACTCCGTAGATCTAAGAAAAACCAAATATGAATCTTCACTTTTTTCTTTAGATTTACGAAGTTCTGCTCATCCCCATCATATACCCTTTACACAAATGTGTAGAGCTCTTCAAGGGCTATCTTTGATATAAATTTTATGTCCAAAATCCGTCAAAAAAATTTCGCGACCTTCATTCACCCGAAAATTTATGTCAATCTTTCCCCCCTCTCATCCTCTATCCAAATCCGTCATTATCACCTTTTTTTAAAAACAATATAAGTCGTTTTGGTGCCGGATTTGTATGGTTTTGTTAGTCTTCTTTAAGTTTTATCATATTGACGTTTTGCTTGAATTTTATTTTTTTGAATTCTTGTTTTAATTTTTTATTTTTATTTTCTGCCTTATTTGTTGTGCTTGATCGTCAAAATAGTTTAGATGTTTGGATTTTGTGTTAGTGGGTTGATTTTGTTTTGATTTTTGGGTCTTGATCAAATGGGTCTACATTTTGGGTCTGTTTTAAATTTTCAGATGACCCATTTAGCTATTATTCAATTAATAAATAAAAGAAATAAGTCATCCAAAAGGGTATTTTGGGCCTATTTTAAATTTTCAGATGACACATTTAGCTATTATTCAATTAATGAATAAAAGAAATGGGTCATCTAAAAGGCTTTTTAATTAATTATTAAAAAGAAAAAAGAAAAAGAGAAAATCCTATTGGCCATCTTGGGTGGCACCTTGGGAAGACAAAGAGTCCAATGCATGCTTTGACTCTTAAGTTTTTCAAGAAGAATAGGTGTTAATATTCACCACCTATTTAAATCCATTCTTCTTTCATTTCAAAGGGGACAAAAAAGAACAAGAACAAAAAATTAGAAGAGGGAAAATCATAAGAATAGAGAGAAAAAAAATCCTCTTCTAAAAGAAAAAAATATATTTCATCTTTGGTGATCTTTGGGAGTTCAATTAAGTTTTGCTTCCATCATTGTTTTGTCATCATCTCTTTAGGTATATCCCTTTCCCTACATTTGCAATGTAACTTCAAAAAAATAATGAAACATGTTTATATTTTTGATTAAATTATTATATCTAGTTTATTTGAATTAGTTAAATATGTTATGATACTTAATATGATTATGTTTCGTTGCTATCGTATATTTGTGTTTTATTATTAAACTAGGTGTTAATTCTATCTTTATCATTATGAAGTTGATACATAACTTTATTGAAATTAGTTAAATTATGTTTTGTTGTTATTATATATTTGTGTTCTATTATTAAACTAGGTGTTAATCTATTTTATCATTATGAAGTTGATACATAACTCATGCTTTGCTAAAGAAAAAAATAACAATCCCAATGTGCTTTTTTTTATTTTTAGTTTCTAGTCAATTTAAGAAAAAGAAAAAAAGAGGTTGTTTTTTGCATACACAAAACTGATCATTTTTTGCAAAAAAATGTAAATCTGATCATTTTTGCAAAATATGTAAATCTTGTCATTTTTGCAAAAGATGTAAATCTCATCATTTCATAAATTATGTTTTTAAAAAAAAATATATATATGAAAAATGGTTATTGAAACAAAATACAAAATCGGCTACTTTTGGTTATTAATTTAACTATTAGATAAAATTGACTATATTTTGCAATTTTCATTCAAAAGAGAACATATGACCATTTTGTTTAAAACTAAAAATTTTACCAAAGTGATCATTTCTGAAATCATATCACTATATATAAAAAAAAATAAAAAAATTAGTGTATCACTACTTATTTTAAAAGGGGCTTAGTCATTGTTCTATTTAAAAAAAATATATATACTTTTTTTCTTTTGTTGTGATTGTCAAGTAGTGATATATATATATATTAAAAGTCGTTAATTAGCAATTTGCAAAAAAGAAATAAATCATTTTCATGTCTATATGTTGCAACAAGTTCATTTATTCATTAAACTTTGTGTATCATTATTGAATAAAATTTGAGTCATTAATTTTTAGTTTTTTTTAAAAATAAATAAATTTATTAAATACTACCATGTGTTCGGTTACGATTCTTGGTGTATTTTTCCTAATAGGGTCTTGTGTGCGGTTACGCTCCTAGGCCAATAAAAAAATTTTAAAAACAAAGATTAGTAACTAACACGATTTTTTTTATCCAATTTTTTTTTTAGCCAAACATAAGTTAATAAAGCGACCATGCTAGAACAACGGGACTCGGGGGGTGCCTCACACCTTTCTTCCGATCAATAGAATTCCTTACCCAATTTTAGTTTCATAGACTATAAAAAATAGAGTATTTTCCTTTTAAATTTGGAATTAGCAGGTGACTTGGAACACCTAAAAAACTCAATTCCAAGTGGCGACTCAAAAACTAAAAATAAAAATATTTTTCCTTTACTTTATTTTTTTTATATAAAAAAAATACCTGTCACATCCTTAACTATTGTAAAAAATGAAGTCGTGTGACAGATCTGGCGACTCTGTTGGGGACTTTCTTTAGAATTCGAGCTTGTACATTGACTATATCTGGCTATTTTGATTATTTGGATAAAAAAATTGTTTGTTGGCTAATTGCACTATTTCAATGATTCATTGTTTTGATATTGTGTGATTGTATATAAATTGTCTTCTCTCACACACCCTCTGAGTCTGTGAAATTTTTGTTATACAATGTGTGCGCGGATACGCTCCATGGTACTTTTGTCTAGGATGAGCCAGTGTGCGGTTACACTCCTGGTTCTAGGGTTGTCACACATGTTAGGCGGGGTTGGACCACCAGTTAAGCCGGAATAGCTCTGCTATCGGTACACTGACCCTCCCCGGCTCGAGTTGTCCACTCGAGTAAAGCCAGTCTAGACACCTTCCATATAAAGTGTTAAACTTAGCAAGAACTATCCCTGGTAGGCTACATTTTTTTGCATCATGTGCATTTGACCTAGCAAATCTAAGATATGTACCCACTCTAGATCAACATGTTCATTTTATGTAATACGTGAAAATAATTTGTTCAGAAGGTCTGTACATTGTTGACCAGCTTTATAATAGCTTTGTCTTTCATTTTTTTTAAAAAGAGGTAGAAATAAAAGGGGTGGTCTTTCAAGTGTGAGTCTTTTTTTTATATATATGAACTACGCACACCTAATTCTCACTAAAATGAGATACGTAGGCATCCCTTCTCGGGTTCGGTGTTTGTAAAAGGGGTATTTTGTTTTTTTTTTTTTTAAATTATAAAAAAATCTATTTTTACTTTTCTTTCCTCCATCGGTTAGAGTTTGTCATAAAACATTAATTGGATTCTAGGTACAAATGGCACCTCCGACCAAAGGAAAGGATTCCAAAAGCCCTAGAAGTGAAGGAATTCTAGAATTCATAATCGTTGACACAATACCCAAGGATCTATGGCGATGGTGGACAGACATGGGGAGTTATGAGAAAAGGAGAGTAAAGTAACATTTGGTACATCTAGTGCATCTAATGGAGATTAACACAAGAAGGGATGTGATCAAAGCGTTGATTCCTTTCTGGGATCCAAAAAATAACGTATTTCAATTTTCTGACTTTGAAATGACACCAACTATGGAAGAATTCGGCAGCTTCATGGGGAAGGGGTCTAGTGTTCGGGGTGCTGAACTCCGCAATAAAAAACCTATATTTCCAAAGAACGTTGATGCCAAAAAGTTCCTGGAACTTCTCAAGATCAATCAAATAGAAAAGGAGAGTTTGAAAAATGGGTGGGTCTCATTGGACTTTCTATACGAGAGGTACGGCCAAAATGGTGGATTTAAAAACTATCGAAACCAACTTAGCAACCAAGGGGGTGAAGAGGCTCGAAAGGCGAATGGATGTTTTGCCTTCATGGTCGCTTTTTTGGGGCTCATTGTTTTCCCCAAACGGGATAAGCATATCGACATTTGTCTGGCTAGTGTAATCATGATCGTGGTCCCAGGTTCACTCCAGACTGGTGTAATTATGTTTCCTCCCATAAGGAAAGGGAAGCAAAAATCAATTTTCCAAAAGGAATTTTAGCATGTGAAGAGAAACTTTCGGTGATCACATATGATGAAATAGTGTGGAATTATTACTGGTTCCCAGCTAAGGATGTCATTTGCATGTCTAGTGGTATCTCGTTTTTTGTGTTGATTGGGCTTAGAGGTGTTCAACCCTATGCCCCACTTCGGGTTATGCGTCAGCTGGCTAGAGTTCAAGAAATCCCACCAAATGATGATATGAGTAGATTTGTATTTGACACCCCGCCAGGTTTTGCCTTTGATAGCACTGATATTCTAAAAATCTGGTTTGGGAGTATAATTTCTGAGCTAAGTGAAATAGTTGTGGAGCAAGATAAAGGAAAGGTGGTGCCTGGTACCTATCGTGGTTTCGTGATCCAGTAACATTTGGTGACATTCCCAAATGATCCAGCAGAAAAAGAAAATACCAGCACATCATAAGACAGTTGGAAAAAGAGTTGGAGAAAGCCAAAGCCACCATTGCCCGACAAGAAGTTCAAGTCCAAAGAGGAAGAAATCACCAGTTGGAGTTACAAGATGTGGAAGGGGAATTGAAGCATACAGAGGGGAAAATAGCTCGATTAGAGGAAGAGCTGGATAGTAGAATTCACTTGGCCCGCCAAATAAAACAGGAGCAGAGTTTTGAGATTTCTCGATTGAAGAGGGATTAGTGGCATCTAAAGAGCTCGTGCAATATCAAAAGGGAGAACTTATGTTGCAGAAGGAGAAATTTGAGAAAGAAAGGTCATGTTAGATGCATTTACATGATCAGCTTAAAGCACAATTAGATAAACATAAAAGGAAAATCAATCATTGTGTCGATATCGAAGAGGGGCAAAGACAAATGATTATTGAGAGAGCAACACTTCGCCATCAACTTGAGGCAGCAGAGGAGCGAGAGGCCCTCTTAAGGAACAATTTTGGTTGAATAACTGCTATGAAAATATGGGAAGGGCTAGGCGTCAAGTTCATCAGCTGGCGGAACAAACCTCCTATGTTAAAAATCATCGTCGTATGTATGACCCAGAAGTGGTTGTGCAAGCACGGGCCATTGTTCCCCATCTGCCGAAGGTGTTGTTGAATCTGTATGAGACTTTGGGAGGACAAAGAAAGCCCTAGGAAGATGATGAAGATTGAAGAAGAGTTTAGGGTTTTTTGTTTGTTTATTTGTTTCATCTTGTTTTGTTTAAGACTCAGTGTTTCAGTTTAAAGTTTGGTGTTCAAGGAGATCATGTTGATCATGGTTGTGTTTAAACCCATTGGTTTTGTCGTTTTGCTTAAAGTTTTTTGGAAATGAAGGAAAGGGTTTGGTTTTGCTTGTCTAAATTAATATTGTTGAGTTGTCTAAATTTCTGAACTACGTAATGACCTGATTCATGTGGCGACATGATACTTAGGCAACCTCCGAAGGGTTCGATAAAAAAAAAAATTTTAAAAAAGAAAGAAAAAAAGAAGACAATGAGCGAAGCAAAGCTGGGATGAGACAATGGCCTTCTGAACTCCTGTTACATGTGATTAACAAATGTGTGATTGATGTGAAAAATTGTTTAACCCCTAACAAGTTTGTTCATTTCTCTTTAGTTTAGTAAGCTTTCGGTGGTTGGTTTGTGGTAAACTGGTAGAACACCCGTACTTTACCAGGTCTAAGGTAAGAGCGTCAATGACAACCAATACTGAAACTATGGTGAACCCAATGGATACTCCAGTTGATTCAACGACAAGAGAGTCAGCCACTGTTGAAGAAAATCGGACATTGAGACATGTTATGGCACAGTTGTGGCAAGCCTGCGTCAATGGCCAAGAACCACCAACGTCTATTCCTGGTTTTCCTGAGATCACTAGTATCCGATCTTCATCTTCTCAGGTCCCGATAACAGATCCTTTCTTCCCTCCAGGGTATGGTCCATTTGATAATTGTGGGGCCAGACCATCAACAACACGCCTTCAAGGCATGCCATTCAGGAATAATCCCACTATCACGACAGCTGCACCGGTCTATAATCTCCCACAACCAACTGTGACGCAGAGAGCAGCTCAAGAGGGACAATTCACCGCCCATCCAGAGCAGTACTATACTCCTGGGATAGCATTCGGGGGCCCTAACTTTGTACAATTCGGCTCCCCTATGGATGTTGAGAGGACTACTCAAGGTTCAGAGCAAGAGGAAATGTTGAAAAAAACGAAAAGCATCGAGCAACACATGAAAAGTATGCAAGGGCTAGGAGGGCACAAAAGTGTCGCATTGAAAGACTTGTGTATGTTCCCAAATGTCCACCTGCCACCTGGATTCAAAACCCCCAAGTTCGATAAGTATGATGGGCACGGTGATCCCATAGCTCACATCAAGAGACATTGCAATCAACTTAGGGGTTCAGGGAGTAAAGAGGAACTACTCATGGCTTATTTTTGTGAGAGCCTGACTAGTGTTGCCTCATAATGGTTTATAGACCAAGAAATCTCCCACTGGCATATCTGGGATGATCTGGCTCAAGATTTTGTTAGACAATTTCAGTACAATGTCGACATTATGCCAAATCGCAATACACTCTCTAATATGAGAAAGAAGCCAAATGAAATATTCAAAGAGTATGCTATCAAATGGAGGGAACAAGTAGCCCAGGTCAAACCACCTTTAGATGAGCAAGAATTGGTTGATATCTTATAGAGGCTCAAGATCCTGACTATTTCCACCACCTGACAGTCGCAATGGGAAGACTGTTTCACACATCAATCAAAATTGGAGAAATGGTCGAATGTTGCCTCAAAACAGGAAGGATCGTGATCCAGGCAGTAATCAAAGCTACCACGCAGGCCATTCAAGGTGGTTCAAACAGTTTTGGAAATCGTAAAAGAAAAGAAGAAGTTTCTTCGCTAGCATAAAGGTCAAGGGGTGCTCAAAGGAATTCTAATTGTCCTTACCCACCAGTTCATGGACAATCTAGCTATCCTCAGCATTACTACCCTTATGTAATCTCCATCTCCATACACGGTCTTCAATGCTCAGTCATATGTGTATTCTTCCAATCGCCCACATTTTCGGGTCCCAACTCAAGGAAACCTTCGGCCACAATGGCCCCCCTATCAGGTCCCTTACAGCCCTCCTCATACGCAAAATTATGCTCAAGAGCAGGGACAAAAAACAAAATTCACTCCATTGGGAGAGTCATACTCCAACTTGTTTCAAAAGTTAAGGAAGATAGGAGTAATTGAGTCTATCCCACCACATCGTCTGAATCCAACTGATCCAGGTTTCAAGGACAATGAAAGATGTGAGTATCATTCAGGGCCCCAGGACACAACACTGATAATTGTTGGACCTTAAAGGGGGAGATAGAGAAGCTAATTGATCATGGAGTGGTCATTGTGACGGATGATCAAAACATTCCCAATGTGACTAATAACCCACTTCCAGCTCAAAACAATTTAGTAGGTATGATCTGCGATGATCAATAGTACAAAATCCTTGGCAAAATGGGAAATTTGTTTAGGAAGATCGGAGAGGAAGACAAGTCGATAGAGAGTTTAGAACCGGTTGAATCTATCGCGCCCCATTTTTCGCAAAAAATGAGTTTTCGTGCACGACCTAACAACTCTTTTGGGCTTTGGGTTGGATTGAAGAGTCGCCACCTAACTAATTAAGGCGTGTTAGGGCACCTATCTAACCTAGCTAAATCTAACTAAGGTCAATGAACCAGATATCAGGTAAGGGTTCAAATTACCTCGAGGGGAAGGTGTTAGGCATCCCTCGAGGTCCACAAGTGTAGGTCCCGGCCGTATCTCATGCAATTTATGTGGGGTTACAAGTAGCAATTATGGTCACTTCATTTATTTAGGTTATTTAACCTAAACATGCTTAATAAGTGATAACATAATATTTAACAATTAAAATTACTTCATTTAATTAATTAAACATGCAAAAACTAGGTGATAACATAATATTTAACAATTAAGATTACTTTAGTTATTTTAATTAATTAGTTAAACATGCAAGACTAAGTGATAACATAATAACAAATAAATATTAAACAATTAATAAAGAGATAAGTGAGGAGACAAAAATTGCACAGGTAAATAAGCAAATAATTTTTATATTTTATTAAACTACCCCAAGCAATTATAATTATAAACAAATAAAGAGACAAAAGTAAAGGGAGACTCTGAAGGACTTTACGGATCAGGACTCGACTTTCTTTCGATAGGCTTCCGTGTAGGGACAGACAAAACCAAGGTTTGTCGCTTTAAGCCTGAGTCGATGTCATCACATCTGTAGGGCCTAAACTACCCCTACCCCACCACCGCATGCTTTTCGTCTCTAAAAGGTGCCTAATGTCCCCGCTTAAGGTCCAAGAGGCATTTTTTAGACTGAAATAAAATATAGGTTCCTATATAGGCCCTCTAGACATCAAGCAAAACAAGTTGGACGATCATTTAGCCCGTAAAGTCTCAAGTTGGGCTCTAGGTTTTAATTAAACATGCTAGCAAACACAAGTAATTGTGAAAGGTCTCATGCTAACTGTGTGCATACAAACAAACATTATAACAGGCAATACAACAGCATGATTACAATATTAAGGGTGGAAAAAAGTTATTACATAAATGCAGAATTTATTACTTGGTTTTAAAATATAGCAGAAAGGCGATCACAAAATGCAAACAAGTTTCATAGCATTAGCAGATTTTATTATTAATACAAAAATTATTTTAAGTGGCAAAGCGGTTTATTAATGCAAAAGTTAATTATTATTAGACATGAATTACTCGGGGCAACGGATATCTAAGGTAGCAGATTTTAAGAAGAGACACGCAGCAAAGGAATATCATTAACTGATTTTTAAGTAGCAGAAAAGATTAATTATTAAACATGCTGGTCAAACGGGCAGTAGTAAATGCAGTTTAAATTGTCCAGTTTTAACATCTCCATATTGTTTAACACATTAAAGTGAATAAGCCCCTATAAACTAGCCTGGTTATTGATTTACTCGAGTTTATTAGAATCTAATCAATTAATCATTCTACAAATTAATCATATATTGAATTTCCATTAACACAGCAACCCTTATCAGATAAAATGTGAGTTGATTAGAATGTTACAATTACAAAAGGATTATTTAAGTTAATTGATTAACATGCCGAGGTTATTAAAACCAATTAATTAACACACCAAGATATTAGGGACTGATTGATCAAGTCTAATCAATTTTGACTAATCAGATTGACTAATACAAGATTGTTGAATATCAATTAATATTTTACTTTTAAATTACTATAAAAAGGAATTGATTTAATTAATAAAACAAGGAACAACCAAAGTTATTTTAATGACCTAATTAAGAAATAGCCGTGCAAATCAAATAGGTGTACTATGATGAACAATTAAAATATCTAAGCACATGATCAACTTTAAAATATAGTTAAACAAGATTAAATAGGTGATTAATGGAAATAACAATTTTATTTTATTTTTTAATTAGATCAAAATTGAAGTTTCTAAATATGAACTACCGAACAATCACGAACCTATAGGCATGCTTTCTAACACAAATAAGTTACAATAAAATAAACAAGTAGCACATAAATCCCCTCCCCTTTAGACGATCCCCAAATATTTCACATATATACTAGAGTTAGAGTTATACAAATATTACAAACCGATTAACAGAAATTAGATAATATACAAAACACGAATTAAATAAACTCATCGTCTATTGTTTCCCTTCCATGACGACTCTTCATACCTTGAACTTCTAGTTCAACCTTGCTAAACCACAAGAAAGGAATACTACAAATACATATAAATATAACAAAAGCAAATATTATATAAGAAGATCAATTATATGGGCAGAATCATAAAGTTATTCAAAGCAAACACATAGTCATATCAAAGCACATTAAGGAAGGAGGGATAGGAAACAAACATGAGTGCTTCATTTGTTTTATTCAAACACAACACAACATTCATAATAAAATAATGTAAAATAAAATTTAAACTAATGAAAAAGGGCTAACCAATTATGCAGAAAGTTTATCAGCAATGAAGACCCAATTTGATTCGATACTAGACCCGAACACAACAAAACCGAGTAAAGCAGCACTTAGAATGTTTACCGGAATCTTATTCTTTTAAGAGTAGAGAGCAATATTTCTTTTCTATTCAATATGAGAAATGTCAGGATGTGTAGGTGAGAAAAGAATGAGAGGAGGTCTGATATATATATATATATATATATATATATATATATATAGGGAGTAGGAGGACACATATTAAGGGGAAGGAAATAAATTAAGGATCAATTAAAACATTTTTCTTGTTAAGAAGGAAGACAAAACCTTATTTTATTTTATTTTTTGCCAATTATATCCAAATACAAAATATGCTCAATTTTTTAAATAGGGTAAAGCGAATCAGCCAAATTCCCTTTTTACATCAATCGAATAAGAGTTTACCATAAACTAAACATGTAAGAATCTGCCCTAATTTATTAAAGGTAAGGGACAACAATTAAGGACAATTGATAGATAATAATCAGACAAGAGGAATACAATTTAAGAAAAAGAAATACTCACACATAAGTCAAGGATCAAATTTTACATACCCCCAAATGCTAATTTCTAGCACCTCTGTCATATCGAAACAAAAGTTAACAGATTTTAATAGCAAAGCAAACCAATAACAATTACTAACTCAATTTTAAAGAATCGGATGAACCAAAATTATAGTAAACAAAGCCATAATTAATTTATTGATTCATAAATAAGCACCTAAATTTAACTATGAAAATCCCATAAGAACAACAAAACCATCTAAGATTAATTGAGGGAAGGAATAAAATACGGATTCAGAGACTAATTTCCTTAGCAAATTTTATCATAGCAAACAAACAGACATCATTTAAGAGTACCAATCAGCATAAAATCAATTATCATAAACAAAAAAAAATAAGTAGGGATCTTCACCAAATTTGTAGCAAGGTTGAATTAGTACACTCAATGACTATGAAATGCTCACACTAAACAAGGAAATAATCAATTCAAAGACTCACAATTATGGGAGTGAATGCAGCTTATATTAATGGGAAGATTTAAACCTAACTTGTACAAATGCAAGTTATAGCAGGCGCATAATCATGAGCAAATGCAAATTTAGTCAAAATCAAACACTCAAATAAATTTATATGTAAAAAGAACAAACAAACTCACAACAATTCATTCTTAAAACAAGATTGACAACTATTATTGATTTTTTTTGAGTATATATCTTCATAAATCATATTCAAATTCACGCTAATCGCTAGAAGATAGATAATGATTAAACAAAGACAAACCTGGACGGAGTTCGATATTCATCGGTGGCTTCGCCTACCTTGTTCTCGGTGATGGGGTTCGCCGGTGGGAGGCACTGGTGGCGCTGTTGACGTTGCTGTTTGGCGTTCGCTGGCCGGAGAAGAGAGGAGGCGAAGGCAACACTCGTTGCTCGCCTGGTTGTTGCTGTCGTTCGCTGGAAAGACGAGTGGGAGGCAATGATGGGCCTCGCCGAGGCTGCTGGTCGTAGTTGCTGATCCTCGCCGGAAAAGAGAGAAGGGAGGAGATAGGATGAGTGGCGACGGGAGAGAGGAGGCAAGGATAGAGAGAGAGAAGGCACCAGAGATGTCACTTTTCGTCGAAAGACGGAGAGGGGAGATAGGGGAGGAGTGGCGCTGATTTTGGAAAAGAGAGGGATGGAAAAAAAAAGTTAGGGTTAGGAGCTTTTTTTAGGTTAAAATAGGAAGGTAGAGGAATCAAATCTTGACCATCGATTTAAATGAATGGATGCACATGATTTAAAATTAGATGATATGATTTGATTGGACGGATGAGATTAAAATAAATGGGTCTGAATTTGGAATAAGAATAGGCTAAAATTGAAATCAACAAAGGCTATAATTGAAATGAGAATTTGAATTGAAGTGGCTAGAATTGAAATGAATTAGAATAGAATAGGCTAAAAATTAAATAATTAAGAGGAAATTTAAGGAAATTCTATCCAATTAAAATACCATATATATTAAAATATTTTTTATAAAATATTTTAAAACATTTGAGTAAAATAATTATTTCGAGTTTAAATATCGATAAAAAATAATTTAAGAGAATAATTTAATAATGTTAACAATAATTTTTGTAAAGCATGCATACTAAAATTATAATTTTTTTTAGACAAAATCGACTAAATTTTAAAATAAAAATATATTTTAAAATACGTATTTAATCGAATAGCATTCCCAAAAAGGGTTAGAGGTCGGTCAAAATTGGGTGTCAACAGTTGCCCCTTGGTTGCTTGAGAATGAAGAATGAATTGTCGGGCAACCAACGTTGACTTAGTAGCCGATTTTATCCGACCGATGAGAGATGTCAGTGGGATCAATTGAAACTAAATAGAGTTGGAGAGGGGTACGACCGAGACTTTGGTATTAAGCCACCTACATATCTCTGGTTATACGAGAATCAGGTCGTGTGTAGTTCTAGATTCAGGAGCAAACGAAACTCCTAAAAATTGAAAGAGCGGTACGGTATTCGAACGGGAACGATATTGGCTTGAATGTATAGGATTAGAGTAGCGAGAAGAGCATGACAGAGCGATTTCCAGCTTAAGAGCGAAGAATCCGATGAGAAGCAGTAATATGAGTAGCCAAGGGTTAAATGAAAAACTGTAATACGAGTAGCAAAGAATTTGAAAGGGCATTTGTTGCGATAGATATGAGCGTGATAATCGTAGCCGAGAGGTGAAAAATATCTTATCTGCAAAATGTTAGTGTCTGCAAATCTGTAGCTTGTAATAAGATTAGAGCAAATATTTTAAACAAACGGTAAAAGTAAACATGATGCAATTTCCCATATCGACCATGATGTTTGCCTTAGGACTATGAAAATGATGTCTTAGGCTATGATATCTAGGGCCATGATACGCAGAATTTATATCCTTAGGTCATGAAACTGTTGTCTGCGGGCCATGAAAAAATGATGTCTTTAGACTATGACACATTTGGATCATGATAAAGAAAATTTAAATCCTTAGGCCATGATATGATGTCCGCAGGCCATGAAAGATGATGCCTTTAGACCATGACGCCTTAGGAATATAAGTAATGAGTAAAGAAAATGTGTCTGTAATTCGGGCATCTATTGATACTTGTGACTTGACTTGAATTTATTCGGGCATAAGCAATTCTCGGGCACAATGCAATCTCCAGCACATGCAATAATGCAATTTTCGGGCACAATGCATTCTTCGGGCACATGGAATCTTCGGGAACAATCCAATCTCGGGAACATGCAATAATGCAATTCTAGGGCATAATGCAATCTTCGGGCACATGCAATCTGGGGGCATAATGCAATCTCGGGCACATGCAATAATGCAATTCTCGAGCACAATGCAATCTTTGGGCACATGCAATCTTCGGGCACATGCAAAAATGCAATTCTCGGGCACAATGCAATCTTCGGGCACATGCAATCTTCGGGCACAATGCAATTTTCGGGCACATGCAATCTTCGGGCACAATGCAATCTTGGGCACATGCAATTCGAGCACAATGCAATCTCGGGCACATGCAATTCGTGCACATGCAATCCTCGGGCACATGCAATAATGCAATTCTCGGGCATAATGCAAATTCGGGCTCAATGTAATCTCGAGCACATGCAATCTTCGGGCACAAATGCAATCTTTGAGCACAAGCAATATTGGGCACAATGCAATTCTCGGGCATAATATAGTTTTCGGGCATATGTGATAATTGTTTGAGGGGCATAGACCTTCGCCGTTTGGAAGGATTGAGTGTCATTTGTTGACGAATTTTGAGTTCAGAATATTGTAGCTTTGACCCTTCGTCCTATTGTAAGGAGTGGGTGCAATTGAAATATTAATTTGTTGGGACTGATATGGAGTAGTTTGATCCTTTTGTCTGATTGGAAGGATATGGTACCATTGATTGGCGATTGTCGGGCTCAAAATAACTTGGTCCTTCATCATGTCAGAAGGATAGTATGCCATTTGACTGGCGATTTGTTGAGCTTAATAGCGGTCAGGCGATGTTGAAGTTGACTTTTGTATCTGAACCTGTTTTTCCTGTATTCAAAGAAAAAATTTGAGTATAAAAATGGGGGCGGTTGATCTGCTCCGATCGGTGTGCTCCCTTTGACTCGCCATCCAGACCTTTTCGGGCATTTTCTTTGTAAAATAGAAGGAGAGAGTTTTTGAAAAAGCTTTTGAAAATATTAATTTGTAAAAAGCAATGTTGAATCTTTGACGATGGTACAATTTGAGACTTTACAACATCTGACTCAGTAGCAATTCTGTTATTCTGATCTTTGTTGAAGATTGTAGTTTGATTGCTGTGAATTTTTGAGACCCTCTCAAAAATTCTGCCCCAGTCTTGATTTGTGCAGCAAATGCTCGTTTGAAGGAATTTTTGAGATCCTTTAAAAAAAAATTCCCAAGTTACTGATTTGCGGAAAGAAATGCTTTTGAAGGAATTTTTGAGCTTCTCTAAAAAATTCTCCCCCCAAAGTATCGAGATTCGTGAAGAGAATGCTTTGATAGAATTTTTTAAATCCTCTCAAAAATTCTGCCCCAGTTACACAGTGAAATGGGGTAAAATGAAAATTTTATTAAGATAAAGACCGAACTCCATAGGAGCGCTACGTATCCCCTCTTAAACGGGAATCAGGTCTGACGTAATTTCAAATACAGAGTAAAGGAGCATGAAACAAACTCAGATGTAATATCTCTTCACAACATTTGAGTTGATAGGTTTAGGCCAAACTTCTCCATCCATTTCTACAAGTATGAGGGCTCCGCCTGTCAATACCCGAGAGACTATGTATGGACCTTGCCAGTTTGGTGAGAATTTACCCTTTGCTTCATCTTGATTTGGAAAAAACCGCTTCAAAACTAGTTGCCCAGGTGAGAAGTGTCTGGGTCTAACTTTATTGTTGAAAGCTCTGGCCATTCTATTTTGATATAGTTGACCATGACAAATGGCGTTAATTCTTCTTCCATCTATAAATGCCAGATTCTCCACCCGAACTTTTAACCATTTAGCATCACTCAACTCCACTTCTTGAATAATCCTTATAGATGGTATCTCTACTTCAGCAGGTATCACAACTTCATTACCATATACCAGAAAATAAGGCGTAGGCCCAGTAGAAGTTTTGATGGTGGTACGATATCCCAGCAATGCAAATGGTAGCTTTTCATGCTAGTGTCTGTGATTGTCGATCATCTTATGCAATATCCTTTTGATGTTCTTGTTTGCAGCCTCAACCGCTCCATTCATTTGTGGTCTGTATGCTATAGAATTTCGATGATTGATCTTGAACTTCTCACACAATGATCTCATCAAATCACTATTTAGGTTGGTTTCGTTATTAGTGATGATTGACTCAGGAATCCCGAACCTACATATAATATTTTTTTTGACAAAGTCATCCACAACCTTCTTTGTTACCGATTTGTGAGAGGTGGCTTCGACCCACTTGGTGAGGTAGTCAATTGCAACAAGAATGAATATATGTCCATTGGATGTTGTTGGCTCGATTGGACCAATGACGCCCATGCCCCAAGTTGCAAAGGGCCAAGGTTAACTAGTACCATGGAGTTCATTGGGAAGAACTCAGATCATATCTGCTTTAGTCTGACATTGGTGACATTTTTTAACTTAGCGAATGCAGTCTGTCTCCATAGTTAGCCAGAAATATCCCGATCTCAGGATCTTCTTTGCCAATGTAAAACTGTTCATGTGAGGACCGCATGTTCCTGCATGTATCTCTTCAATCAACCTGTTGGCTTCTCCAGCTTCGACGCACCTTAGCAACCCCAAGTCGGGAGTCCTCCTATAAAGGATTTCTCCACTTAGGAAAAATTGATTCGCTAACCTCCGAATTGTACGCTTTTGTACACTTGTTGCATATTCTGTATACTCACCACTCTTCAAACATTCTCGTATGTCATTGTACCAAGGCTTTCCGTCAGGCTCTTCCTCAACATGAAAACAGTATGTTGGTTGCTCATATGTGTGGATGTAGATAGAATCAATGTAATTATGATCAGGATGTTGAATCATTAAAGACAAAGTAGGTAAGGCATCTGCGAATTCATTCTAGATCCTTGGTACATGTCGGTATCCCATTCATCCAGAACCTGATGAATCAATAGGTTTGAATATCCTATTATCAGCATTTCCTGGGCATCCAAGTCGATTGCACGTCGGAGCCCAATATGCACGCTTCATATTCAGCCATATTGTTTGAGTAAAGGAACCTAAGTTTGGCTGATACTGGATAATGTTGCCTGGTTGGTGAGATTAAAACAACTCCGATGCCGGATCCGTTAAAGTTCTTACCTCCATCAAAGAACATCCTCCAACCATCATATTCTTCAGAGATGTCCTCCCCCACGAAAACTACTTCCTCATCTAGGAAGTAAGTCTTCAATGGTCTATAATCGTCATCTATAGGGTTTTCCGCCATATGATCTGCTAATGCATGTGCCTTCACTGCTTTTTGGGTAACATACACTATGTCAAACTCGCTCAATAGTATCTGCCATCTAGCCAATTTACATGTGGGCATGGGTTTTTGAAAGATATACTTCAGAGGATTCATCCTTGAAATGAGGTAAGTAGTGTGTGAGGAGAACTTTAAATAGATGGGAAAAGAACTTTATTTATTAAAACTCAGGAGTTTCATAATACTAGCATTTGAAAACAATAACAGAGAATTGGAATTTAAAACTGTTTATTGAAAACTTTTAAAAATTGATAGAAAACTTCTTCCAAAGCTACCCAGATGCCTGACGAGGTTTGGATGGAGTTGAGATCCAAATGTTGATGCTGATCTTCGCTTCACTGCTTCCTCTAGGGTCCCATTTCTCCTCCTCGTTGATCACGACATTGCAAACTTTTCCTTCCTCCTTGGTCAGAGACAAACCTTTCATGTCTTCTAGAAGCTCTTCAATGATGCCACCCATGAAACCTGTTGATCGAAATGATTAGTGCAACGTTGGTACGGGTTTCTTCAATGGATTGTAGTACCCATCTCTAGGTGGTTGCCAATCAAGCCACTCCTCCATAGTATATTCATATCCCAGGCCAAAAGTGGTTGAGTGACGAACAAGTTGTATAGGTTCAACAATTCCTTGTAAATTAGCTCCCAAACCTTTCCCAAGCTCGAAACCAAACCAGGCCATCATATATATGATCTACTGACTAAACCATGGTTGCAGTTCAATGTTGCCAACAAGCTCAACTGTATGGTACATCTCACTGTTTAGATGACCCCTTCCTTCTATCGCATATGCATGATGACCTTTTTCACCAGGGACTACAACCTCTTCATGATCCCATTCAAACTTCAAGCATTGATGAAGAGTAGAGGGAACCGCTCTAGCCATATGAATCCAAGGATGACCCAGCAATAGGTTATAAGAGGATGGAATGTCCAAGACCTGGAAGGCTATTGGGAAGGTCGCAGGACCAATGAGCATGTCCAAGGTTATTTCCCCAATGGTACCCCTCTGAGAGCCATCAAATGCTCTCACATTCATCTTCCAGGTCAGGATCTTTGCACTATCCACGCCCAGCCTTGTCAACGTGCTCAGAGGGAAAATATTCAAACTAGAACCTGAATCGACCAAAGCTTTGGTGATAATCTTGTCCTGATATTGAGCTGAAATGTACAAAGCCTTATTGTGGGCTATTCCTTTAAGTGGCAACTTATCTTCGTGAAAAGATATTATGTACGCCTCAAAAACCTGCCCGACCATTTGGGCTACCTCTCCATGAGTGATGCTAGATGGGCATAGGCTTCACCCAGGACCTTCAAAAGAGCGTTTCGATGAGTTTTGGAAGATTGCAGCAATGACAAAATTGATATTTGGGACGGGGCTTTACTCAGTTGCTCAACAATAGAGTACTCTTTAGCTTGCACCTTCTTCCAGATACAATGATCTTCAAGATCTACAATTGGTGCCTTGGATTTGCTGGAGCTACCCTGAACCAAATTTTTGGAAGTGTAAATTCTTCCGGATCTAGTCACTCTTGATGCAGTGTCTGATTCTTCCACTTTCGCCTTTCCCTTTCCATAATCCCATGGGACAGCTTAAGTATCAAATTGGGGAGGAGGAGGAACTCTGAGGACGCTGAATAGGGGTTTGGGCATGGCGACCTCAACCTCAAATGGAGCACGCCTTTGCACTACCATTGGATGGGTATAGTTTTTTGCAGGTCTTCTTTCATATGGAGGTCTGTTTCGGTAGTTCGGTGTTTGAGTGGGTGGTGGAGTTTGGAAGTATGTTGGCTTGACATTATAAACAGTATATAAAACTTGCTGATATTGAGGAGGAGCATTTTGGTAATATACTGGCATGGGATGGGGAGATATAGGTGGTGGAGCTGAAGGATATGGAGCTTGAGGATATGGAGATGGAGGTGGGGTTGTTGCTTGGTACTTATAAGGGATTTTGGTTCCATGAGCCATCATTATTGAACCTGTTTTCTTCCTATTTTCTGCATTCCACTGGATTGCAGAGCTTTATTGGTGGCTTGTAGGGACTCCAGATTGATGATAGTCCCAGTTTTTATGCCCTCTTCAATCCTTTCACCTAGTTTGATAATTTCAGCGAAACTCTTCTTAGCTACAAGCATCATCCTGTCATAATATTGTGGCTCTTAGGCATAGATGAAGTAGTCTTTCATCTGAGATTCTTCCATGGGAGGTCTGGCCCTGGCCGCCTCAGACCTCCATCTTATGGCGTAATCCCTGAAAGATTCACTAGGCTTTTTCCTCAAGTTTTGGATGTAGAACCAGTCAGGTGCATTTTCTACATTAAATCCAAACCTGTTCATGAAGTATGTTTCCATGTCCACCCACTCAACCCATTTTCGAGGGTCTTGTTCAATAGACCATGATAGAGCCTCCCCAGGGAGACTCCTCATAAACAACTTCATAAATATCTTGTCATCTCTCCCCACCCCTACAAGCTTATCATAGTACATTCGTAGATGGGCTTTGGGATCTCCAATGCCATTAAACATTTCAAACTTTGGAAGCTTATATCCTTCAGGCAGTTCTACGTCGGGGTACATACACAAATCCTCGTAGCTCAGTCCACCCAACCTCTTGCTTCCTTCCACATGTTGCACCCTGTTGGCCAATCTATCTAATCTCCCGGTCAGGGTTTTTATTAGAATGTCCTTTTGGGAGGACTCTGATTCATGGTAGTTATGGGTCACGGGAGCGGTTTCCACATATATGGGGTTGAGGTTGTTATTTCCAGGAGTATATGAAGGGTTTGCATTTGGAAGTGGCTCTGGAATGGTTGGCTTAGTTTGTTGGTGGCAGTGGTAAAATGGGATTTGGGTATTTTGGGCGTGAAGTGATGGGAAGATATTTGGATGAGTTGGTTCAGGTCGGGATATATTGGTTGGAGGGTTGTTTGGCATGGTTGTTTGGTTAGAGTGAGGATGATTGTCTATATTTTCGCCAAATTGGGTTTCGAGAGAAACAGACAACTTGGCCAAATAATGCATATGCGCTACTTCTTCTTCCAACTCTGAAATCTTGCGCTCAAGTCTAAGGACAAAGTCACTGGGAAGTTGCCCGCCCTTAGAAGTTTCTACCCTTTCGTTGTTGTTGTTGTTGTCAACCATTTAACCATTGTCTCTGTAGTCTGTTCTTTGAAAAGGACGAGAAGGGGGGTCCTTTTTTATCGTGTAAGTGTGCCAGAATGAAGGATAGATCAACCTTAGGAATGGGAAAACAATGGAATCAACATAAAACAGTGTTAGGAGATTAGAGCTAATAATAATAATAATAGCACATTGTTTGAAATAAGTCCCCTAAATGCAAGGAACCTCGTTGAGCCAGAGATAGGCCTAAGACAACATATAAGTGATGCATAATAATTAATTCAAGCCTTATTTGCCAATTTGGAGTTTAGAGTTAGAGAAATAAAGGAAAACAATCTTTATATATTGAATAATTTCAATTTATTACATCAGACTAAAACAAAACAAGAAATAAACTAAAGGGCTAAGGATAACATGGGAAGATAAAAAAATCCTAAAAAAAAAAAACTTCAAATAGGCTGGTCTCCAACATTGGGCACAATCTGCTGCCTCATTTCTGGAGTGATCTCATAGTCGTGGTTGAGGAGGTTGCGAGCCCATCTTTTTTCCTTTTCATCACAAAATCCTGGAACGCCTTCTTCACTTAAATCTGCATTCTCCGTGTCCTCCAAAAGCCACACGTAATACTCAGATGTGCAGAAGGGTCGTTGCTCTCGAACGTCAATGGTTACCACCCTTTTCCATCTTCTTAATATGGTGTCCACTCGTGGTATTTCAGGCCCAAAGTTATACCCATAGTGGCCCATATGGGATCGCAGAGGTATCATTTGGATCTGTCCAAATTATCGGAGGACTCGGAGTGGTGCGTATGGTTTCACACCATTTAACCCAATAAGCTCGATAAAGTAGAGCTCGTTACCCCTTATAATGACACGACGATGCCTCAACCAATAATACTTCCATCGAATTTCAATGGCAGAACGCTCCCATAAGTACACAAACCAGTCCTCTATTCCTACGGGGGAATAAAAATACTTCATCCTTGTGGGATGATTCATAATGTTAGTCCCCACACCCCCTCTCAAAATGTCTACCAGATCCTCCCTCTTGTAGAAATGCTCAACGGTCCATGGTTGCAATAGGAAGTTGCACCCCTCGAAGTATCTTTTGCCCTTGGTGCACTTAGTCAATGCTCTTAGAATTTCTGCCAGTATCATGGGAACTATGGTCTTCCCACCTCGAGCCATCATACGGACCACATAACTTAGGTTAGTGTGTATTTTCCCTCCTTTCCTTGGTATCTTTCCCATTTTGTAGGAGAGCAAGCGAATTCCCTGTGAAAGTTTTCATGACCTTTCTCGTCTCCAAATCGTGAGTATAGAAATTACAATGAAATCCATCCTTCTTTCAAATAAAGTAAACTCGGATTATTATGCTTGCACATTTGCTTCAAAAAGGACCTTGGTGTTGGTTTGTGTGGTACAATCATTTCACGTTCTTTGTAAGGAAGATCAAGAAACCCGCCAATCTCTTCAATCGTCGGGGTTAGTTCAAAATCCCTAAATTTGAACACTAACCTCTCAGAATCCCAAAATTTCAACATTGTTTTGATCAAGTGACGGTCTGACTCGACGGTTATTAAAGCAGTAAGGCCACCAAACAGTTCCTTTGCCTCTAGTCCTCGATTTTTCTCAATATCCTTCCACCAAAATTTGAAGGTAGGATTCACTTTGACCACCATTTGCGTGTTGGGAAAATGAGGATAGGCTATGACTCTGCAAACAAACAACAAACAAATTTCTAAACTCCATGTTGGCAAGTTTGGCTTAATTTAATTATTATGACCACATTGACACATAAATATGCAATTTATCTAAAGGGTATTGGGGCCCTTTAGATGATAGGGTGGCTACTAATTATGTGGATTGACAGCAAGGGTCAAACCACCTAGGGTTTATGCAACATGTATGACCTAAGTAAATTTCTAAGAGTTGGATTGACACGGATTTGAAAAGGATTCTATGCGAGAAGGCTCGTGGTTTCCCGATAGTAAAACTATCAGTTTCGTCCACACATATGCTGACTCTCTATAAAGGGTATTTGAAGAGAAATGGAGTAGTTGTGATAGGTGCAAAGGCACAACAGCACGGTAAAAAAAAAAAAGGAAGAGGGTCCCAATTGGGGGAAGTATGAGCGGAATGCCAGTTTATTAAAGCGGTAACATTTAGCATTTAGGTTAAAAGCGGTAACATATAGACAGTTTGAAGGAAAGCAGTAAATAAATGAATAAATAAATACATAAATAAACAGAAATAAGAATATAAACATGTAAGAAATCCAACAAATAAGGAAAGAGGTATTGGGATTAAGCATGAAAGCAATCACATAAAGAAAAAAGGGAAACGGCGAAGCATGAAAATAAACAAATAAGAAAGAGGGAAAGGTGTGGAACATGGAAAATACGCAATAAATAAGAAAACAAGTAAACAAGGAAAACTAATAACTACTTAACATGCTAATAACCAAACAAACAATGAAATAACCAAATTAAGTAAAGCCCACATGAGCATGAAACGCGTAATGGTTAGAACTTAACATCCCAGCAGAGTCGTCATTCTGTCGTACCCCATTTTTCACAAAAAATGAGTTTTCGTGCACAACCTAACAACTCTTTTGGGTTTTAGGTTGGATTGAAAAGTCGCCAACTAATAAATTAAGGCACGTTAGGGCACCTATCTAACCTAGCTAAATCTAACTAAGGTTAACGAACCATAGATCGAGTAAGGGTTCAAATTACCTCGAGGGGAAGGTGTTAAGCATCCCTCGAGGTCCACAAGTGTGGGTCCCAATCGTATCTCATGCAATTTATGTGGGGGTTACAAGTAGCAATTATGGTCACTTCATTTATTTAGGTTATTTAACTTAAACATGCTTACTAAGTGATAACATAATATTTAACAATTCAAATTACTTCATTTAATTAATTAAACATGCAAAAACTAGGTGATAACATAATATTTAACAATTAAGATTACTTTAGTTGTTTTAATTAATTAGTTAAACATGCAAGACTAAGTGATAACATAATAACAAATAAATATTAAACAATTAATAAAGAGATAAGTGAGGAGACAGAAATTGCACAAGTAAAAAAGTAAACAATTTTTATATTTTATTTAAGCTACCCCAAGCAATTATAATTATAAACAAATAAAGGGACAAAAGGAAAGGGAGACTCTGAAGGACTTTACGGATCAACACTCAACCTTTTTTCGATAGGCTTCCGTGTAGGAACAGACAAAACCAAGGTTTGTCGCTTTAAACCTGAGTCGATGTCATCATATCCGTAGGGTCTAAACTACCCCTACCTCACCACCGCATGCTTTTCGTCTCTAAAAGGTGCCTAACGTCCCCGCTTAAGGTCCAAGAGGCATTGGACTACTACTAGGGAGGTTTTAGACTGAAATAAAATATAGGTTCCTATATAGGCCCCCTAGACATCAAGAAAAACAAGTTGGACGATCATTTAGCCCGTAAAGTCTTAAGTTGGCCTCTAGGTTTTAATTAAACATGCTAGCAAACACAAGTAAATGTGAAAGGTCTCATGCTAAGTGTGTGCATACAAACAAATATTATAACAGGCAATACAACAGCATGATTACATTATTAAGGGTGACAGAAAGTTATTACAAAAATGCAGAATTTATTACTTGGTTTTAAATTATAGCAGAAAGGTGATCACAGAATGCACACAAGTTTCATAGCATTAGCAGATTTTATTATTAATACAAAAATTATTTTAAGTGGCATAGCGGTTTATTAATACAGAAGTTAATTATTATTAGACAGGAATTACTCGAGGCAGCGGATATCTAAGTTAGCAGATTTTAAGAAGAGACACGCATCAAAGGAATATCATTAACTGATTTTTAAGTAGCAGAAGAGATTAATTATTAAACATGCTGGTCAAACGGGCAATAGTAAATGCAGTTTAAATTGTCCAGTTTTAACATCTCCATACTGTTTAACACATTAAAGTGAATAAGCTCATATAAACTAGCTTGATTATTGATTTACTTGATTTTATTAGAATCTAATCAATTAATCATTCTTCAAATTAATCATATACTGAATTGTCATTAACACAGCAGCCCTTATCAGATAAAAAATGAGTTTATTATAATGTTACAATTACAAAAAGATTATTTAAGTTAATTGATTAACATGCCGAGGTTATTAAAACCAATTAATTAACACACCAAGCTATTAGGGACTGATTGATCAAGATTGACAACTATTATTGATTTTTTTTAGTATAAATATTCATAAATCATATTCGAATTCACGATAATCGCTAGAAGACAAATAATAATTAAACAAAGACAAACCTGGACGGATCTGTCTAGATCCGTCTTAGTGCGAAATTCCAGAACCTCGAGGCTCGCCGGAGAAGAGAGGAGATGAGGCATCCAGTAGCTCACCGGAGATGTTGTTGTCGTCGATGGTCGCTGCCTCGGAGTTCGTTGTTCACCGGTGGCTTCGCCTGCCTTGTTCTCATTGATGGGGTTCGCCGGTGGGAGGCACTGGTGGCATTGTTGACTTTGTTGTTTGGCGCTCGCTCGCCTAGTTGTTATTGTCGTTAGCTGGAGAGACGAGAGAGAGACAATGATGGGCCTCACTGGGGTTGCTGGTCGCAGCTGATGCTCCTCGCCAGAAAAGAGAGAATGGAGGAGATATGATGAGTGGCGACGGGAGAGAGGAGGTGAGAAAAGATAGGGAGAAGGCGCCGGAGATGGCACTTCTAATCGAAAGACGGAGAGGAGAGATAGGGGAGGAGTGGCTCTGATTTTGGAGAAGAGAGGAATGGAAAAAAGAAGTTAGGGTTAGGAGTTTTTTTTAGGTTAAAATAGGAAGGTAGAGGAATCAAATCTTGACCATCGCTTTAAATGAATGGACGCATACGATTTAAACTTAGATGATATGATTTGATTGGATGGAAGAGATTAAAATAAATGGGTCTGAATTTGGAATAAGAATAGGCTAAAATTGAAATCAACAAAGGCTATATTTGAAATGAGAATTTGAATTGAAGTGGCTAGAATTGAAATGAATTAGAATAGAATAGGCTAAAAATTAAATAATTAAGAGGAAATTTAAGGAAATGCTATCCCATTAAAATACCATATATATTAAAATATTTTTTAAACAATATTTTAAAACATTTGAGTAAAATAATTATTTCGAGTTTAAGTATCGATAAAAAATAATTTAAGAGAATAATTTAATAATGTTTACAATAATTTTTGTAAAGCATGCATACTAAAATTATAATTTTTTAAAGGCAAAATCGACTAAATGTTAAACTCAAAATAGATTTTAAAATACGTATTTAAACGAATAGCATTCCCAAAAAGGGTTACAAGTCGGTCAAAATTGGGTGTCAACAGCTACCACTTGGTTGCTTGAGAATGAAGAATGAATTGTCGGGCAACCAACGTTGACTTAGTAGCCGATTTTGTTCGACCTAGGAGAGATGTCAGTGGGATCAATTGAAACTAAATAGAGTGGGAGAGGGGTACGCCGAGACTTTGGTATTAAGCCGCCTACATATCTCTGGTTATACGAGAATCAGGGCGTGTGTAGTTCTAGATTCAGGAGCAAACGAAACTCCTAAAAATTGAAAGAGTGGTACGGTATTCGAACGAGAACGATATTGGCTTGCATGTATAGGATTAGAGTAACGAGAAGAGCATAACAGAGCGATTTCCAACTTAAGACCGAAGAATTTGATGAGAAGCGGTAATGTGAGTAGCCAAGGGTTAAATGAAAAACTGTAATATGAGTAGCAAAGAATTTGATAGGGCATTTGTTGCGATAGATATGAGCGTGATAATCATAGCCGAGAGGTGAAAAATGTCTTATCTGCAAAATGTTTGTGTCTGCAAATCTGTAGCTTGTAATATGATTAGAGCAAATATTTCAAACAAACGGTAAAAGTAAACATGATGCAATTTCCCATATCAACCATGATGTTTGCCTTAAGACTATGAAAATGATGTCTTAGGCTATGATGTCTAGGGCCATGATACACAAAATTTATATCCTCAGGTCATGAAAATGTTGTCTGCAGGCCATGAAAAAATGATGTCTTTAGACTATGACACATTTGGATCACGATAAACAGAAATTAAATCCTTAGGCCATGATATGATGTCCGCAGGCCATGAAAAATGATGTATTTAGACCATGACGCCTTAGGAACATAAGTAATGAGTAAAGAGAGTGTATCTGTAATTTGGGCATCTATTGATACTTGTGACTTGACTTGAATTTATTTGGGCACATGCAATTCTCGGGCACAATGCAATCTCGAGCACACACAATAATGCAATTCTCGGGCACAATGCATTCTTCGGGCACATGCAATCTTCGGGAACAATGCAATCTCGGACACATTCAATTCAGGCACAATGCAATCTCGGGCACATGCAATAATGCATTTCTCGGGCACAATGCAATCTCAGGGACATGCAATAATGCAATTCTCGGGAATAATGCAATCTTCGGGCACATGCAATCTTCGGACATATGCAATCTTCGGGTACAGTGCAATCTCGGGCAGATGCAATTCGGGCACAATTCAATCTCGAGCACATGCAATAATTCAATTCTCGAGCATAATGCAATCTCGGGCACATCCAATAATTCAATTCTTGGGCACAATGCAATCTTTGGGCACATGCAATCTTCGGGCACATACAAAAATGTAATTCTCTGGCACAATGCAATCTTCGGGCATAATGCAATCTTCAGGCATATGCAATCTTCGGGCACAATGCAATCTCGGGCAGATGTATCTCGGGGACAATTCAATCTCGGGCACATGCAATTAGGGCACATGCAATCCTCGGGCACATGCAATAATTCTATTCTCAGGCACAATGCAAATTCGGGCACAATGTAAACTCGGGCACATGCAATTTTCGGGAACAATGCAATATCGAGCACATGCAATCTTCGGGCAGAAATGCAATCTCGGGCACATGCAATCTTCAAGCACATATGCAATCTTCTAGCACATGCAATCTCGGGCACAATACAATTCTCGGGCATAATATAGTTTTTGGGCTCATGTGATAATTGTTTGAAGGGTATAGACCTTTGCCTTTTGGAAGGATTGAGTGACATTTGTTGACGAATTTTGAGTTCAGAATATTATAGCTTTGACCCTTGGTCCTATTGTAAGGAGTGGGTGCAGTTGAAATGTTGATTTGTCGGGATTGATATGGAGTAGTTTGATCCTTTTGTCTGATTGGAAGGATAAGGTACCATTGATTGGCGATTGTCGGGCTCAAAATAACTTGGTCCTTCATCCTGTCAGAAGGATAGTATGCCATTTGACTGGTGACTCGTTGAACTTAATAGCGGTTAGGCGATGTTGAAGTTGTCTTTTGTATCTGTACCTATTTTTCCTGTATTCAAAGAAAAATTGTGAGTTTAAAAATGGGGGCGGTTGATCTGCTCCGACCGGTGTGCTCCCTTTGACTCGCAATCCAAACCTTTACGGGAATTTACTTTGTAAAATAGCAGCAGAGAGAGTTTTTGAAAAAGCTTTTGAAAATATTAATTTGTAAAAAGTAATGTTGAATCTTTGACCATGGCACAGTTTGAAACTTTACAACATCTGACTCAGTAGCAATTCTATTATTATGATCTTTGTTGAAGATTGTAGTTTGATTGCAGTGTATTTTTTAGACCCTCTCAAAAATTTTGCCCCAGTCTTGATTTGTGCAGAAAATGCTCGTTTGAAGAAATTTTTGAGCTTCTCTAAAAAATTCTGCCCCAGTATCGAGATTCGCGAAGAGAATGCTTTGATGGAATTTTTGAGATCCTCTCAAAATTCCTGCCCCAACTACATAATGAAATGAGGGAAAATGAATTTTTTATTAAGAAAAAGACCGAACTCCATAGGAGCGCCTACATATACCCTCTTAAACGGGAATCAGGTCTGACGTAGTTCCAAATACAAAGTAGAAGAGCATGAAACAAACTCAGATGTAATATCTCTTCACAACATCTGAGTTGACAGGTTTGGGACAAACTTCTCCATCCATTTCTACAAGTATGAGGGCTCCGCCTGTCAATACCCGAGAGACTATGTATGGACCTTGCCAGTTTGGTGAGAAGTTACCCTTTGCTTCATCTTGATTTGGGAAAATCCGCTTCAAAACTAGTTTCCCAGGTGAGAAGTGTTTAGGTCTAACCTTCTTGTTGAAAGCTCTGTCCATTCTATTTTGATAGAGTTGACCGTGACAAATGGCGTTAATTCTTCTTCCATCTAGTAATGCCAGATTCTCCGCCTGAACTTGTATCCATTTAGCATCACTCAGCTCCGCTTCCTGAATAATCCTTAGAGATGGTATCTCTACTTCAGCAGGTATCACAGCTTCATTACCATATACCAGAAAATAAGGCGTAGCCCTAGTAGAAGTTCTGATAGTGGTACGATATCCCAGCAATGCAAATGGTAGTTGTTCATGCCAGTGTCTGTGATTGTCGATCATCTTGCACAATATCCTTTTGATGCTCTTGTTTGCAGCCTCAACCGTTCCATTCATTTGTGGTATGTATGTTGTAGAATTTCGATGATTGATCTTGAACTTCTCACACAATGATCTCATCAACTCACTATTTAGGTTGGTTTCGTTATTAGTGATGATTGACTCAATCCCGAACCTACAGATAATATTATTTTTGACAAAGTCATCCACAACCTTCTTTGTTACCGATTTGTGAGAGGTGGTTTCGACCCACTTGGTGAAGTAGTCAATTGCAACAAGAATGAATATGTGTCCATTGGATGTTGCTGGCTCGATTAGACCAATGACGTCCATTCCCCAAGCTACAAAGGGCCAAGGTGATCTAGTAACATGGAGTTCGTTGGGAGGAACTCGGATTATATCTACATGAGTCTGACATTGGTGACATTTTTTAACATAGCGAATACAGTCTGTCTCCATAGTTAGCCAGAAATATCCCGATCTCAGGGTCTTCTTTGCCAATGTAAAACTGTTCATGTGAGGACCACATGTTCCTGCATGTATCTCTTCATCAACTTGTTGACTTCTCCAGCTTCGACGCACCTTAGCAACCCCAAGTCGGGAGTCCTCCTATAAAGGATTTCTCCACTTAGGAAAAATTGATTCGTTAACCTCCGAATTGTATGCTTTTGTACACTTGTTGCATATTCTCTATACTCACCGCTCTTTAAATATTCTCGTATGTCATTGTACCAAGGCTTTCCATCAGGCTCTTCTTAAACATGGAAACAATATGCTGGTTGCTCATATATGTTGCTGATACTGGATAATGTTGCCCGGTTGGTGAGATTAAAACAGCTCTGATGCCGGATCCGTTCAAGTTCATAGCTCCATCAAAGAACATCATCCAACCATCATATTCTTCAGAGATGTCCTCCCACACGAAAGCTACTTCCTCGTCCAGGAAGTAAGTCTTCAATGGTCTATAATCGTCATCTACATGGTTTTCCACCATATGATCTGCTAATGCCTGTGCCTTCACTGCTTTTTGGGTAACATACATTATATCAAACTCGCTCAATAGTATCTTCCATTTAGCCAGTTTACCTGTGGGCATGGGCTTTTGAAAGATATACTTCAGAGGATCCATCCTTGAAATGAGATAAGTAGTGTGTGAGGAGAGGTAGTGTCATAGCTTCTAGGTGACCCAAGTTAAAGCACAACAGGTACGCTCCAATAGAGAGTATCGAGCTTCATATGATGTAAACTTCTTGCTCATGTAATATATCGCATGCTCCTTATTTCCTGTTTCATCATGTTACCCCAAAATGCAGCTGAAAGCATTATCCAATATTGATATGTATAACAACAATGGCCTACCAGATTCTGGGGACACCAACACATGAGGATTGGACAGATAATCTTTGATCTTGTCAAATGCTTGTTGACATTCGTCTGTCCATTTCACCGCAGCATCCTTCTTCAACAGCTTGAAGATAGGCTCACAAATTACAGTAGACTGGACTATGAAACAACTGATGTAAATGAGTCGTCCCAAGCAACTCATTACCTCCTTCTTACTCTTCGGCGGAGGTAGATCACAAATGGCTTTGATTTTTGATAGATCCAATTCTATATCCCGGCGGCTAATAATGAAACCCAGAAGCTTTCCAGCAGGAACCCCAAAGACACACTTTGCGGGATTCAACTTCAAGTTATACTTTCGTAGTCTGGCAAAGAACTTTCGCAGATCATCCATATGATTTGAACCCTTCTTTGATTTGATGATGACGTCATCCACATAAACTTCAATTTCCTTGTGGATCATGTCGTGAAACAGGTTGGTCATTACCCTCATGTATGTAGCCCCAACATTCTTTAACCCGAAAGGCATTACCTTGTAGTTGTAGACACCCCACGGTGTGATGAAAGCAGTCTTCTCAGCATCGTCCCTGTGCATCTCAATTTGATGATAGCCGGCAAATCAATCCACGAATGATTGTGTTTCATGCTTAGCACAGTTGTCAATCAGAATGTGTATGTTGGGCAATGGAAAATTATCCTTGGGACTAGCTTTGTTGAGATCCCGATAATCCACACAAACTCTAACCTTTCCGTCTTTCTTGGGCACTGGAACGACATTTGAAAGCCAGGTTAGGTACTCCGTCAATTGAAGGATTCCAGCATCTAATTGCTTTGATATTTCTTCTTCGATTTTCAAACTCAACTCAGGCTTGTATTTTCTCAGTTATTGCTTCACAGGAGGACAGGCTGGATCAGTAGGCAACCGATGAGCTACTATTGAAGTGCTTAGCCCTATCATGTCTGCATAGGACCAGGCAAAGATATACTTATTCTCTATGAGACACGCGGTGCACTCCTTCTTGTCATCCTCTGTCATATGAATGCTTACTCAGGTCTCTTGTGTTACCCCTAAATTTTCCAAATTTACCACCTCGGTTTCCACTAAATTCGGATTGGTCTTCTCCTCGAATTCCTCAACCTCTCTGATTAACTCTTTGGGGACTTCACTTTCCTCGACCTCTTCTAAATCATTAATGTTAAGCTGTGTAGTTTCATTATATGCCATAATCTCATATTCAACATTTTTATAACAGATTTTGCTGTAAGAAAGAATAATGCACAAATAAATATAAGATATTAAATAGATGGAAAAAGAACTTTATTTATTAAAACTCAACAGTTTCATAATACTAGCATTTGAAAACAATAACAGAGAACTGGAATTTAAAACTGTTTATTGAAAACTTTTAAAAATTGATAGAAAACTTCTTCCAAAGCTACCTATATGCCCGACGAGGTCTGGATGGAATTGAGGTCCAAATGTTGATGTTGATCTTCGCTTCACTGCTTCCTCTAGGGTCCCCTTTCTCCTCCTCGTTGATCACGACATTGCAAACTTTCCCTTCCTCCTTGGTCAGAGACAAACCTTTCCTGTCTTCTAGAAGCTCATCAATGATGCCACCCATGAAACCTGCTGATCGAAATGATTGGTGCAATGGTGGTATGGGTTTTTTCAATGGATAGTAGTACCCATCTCTAGGTGGTTGCCAATCAAGCCACACCTCCGTAGTATATTCATATCCCAGGCCAAAAGTGGTTGAGTGATGAACAGATTGTATAGGTTCAACTATTCCTTGTAAATTAGCTCCCAAAACTTTCCCGAGCTCGAAACCAAACTAGACCATCATATCTATGATCTTCTGACTAACCATGGTTGCACTTCAATGTTGCCAACAAGCTCAATTGTATGGTACATCTCACCATTTAGATGACCCCTTCCTTCTATCACATATACATGATGACCTTTTTCCCCATGGACTACAACCTCTTCATGATCCCATTCAAACTTCAAGCATTGATGAAGAGTAGAGGGAACCGCTCCAGCCATATGAATCCAAGGACGACCCAGCAATAGGTTATATGAGGATGGATTGTCCAAGACCTAGAAAGCTATTGGGAAGGTCGCAGGACCAAGAGCATGTCCAAGGTTATTTCCCCAATGGTACCCTTCTGAGAGCCATCAAATGCTCTCACATTCATCTTCCAGGTCTGGATCTTTACACTATCCACACCCAGCTTTGTCATAGTGCTCAGAGGGCAAACATTCAAACCAGAACCTGAATCGACCAAAGCTTTGGTGATAATCTTTTCCTGATATTGAGCTGAAATGTACAAAGCCTTATTGTGGGTTGTTCCTTCAAATGGCAACTCATCTTTGTGAAAATATATTTTGTATGCCTCAAAAATCTGCCCGACCATTTGGGCTACTTCTCATGAGTGATGCTAGATGGGACATAGGCTTCACCCAGGACCTTCAAAAGAGCGTTTCGATGAGTTTCAGAAGATTGCAGCAATGACAGGATGGATATCTGGGACGGGGTTTTACTCAATTGCTCAACAATAGAGTACTCTTTAGCTTGCACCTTCTTCCAGATACCATAATCTTCAAGATCTACAATTGGTGCCTTGGATTTGCTGGAGCTACCCTGAGCTAAATTTTTGGAAGTGTAAATTCTTCCGGATCTAGTCACTCCTGCTGCAGTGTCTGCTTCTTCCACTTTCGCCTTTCCCTTTCCATAATCCCATGGGACAGCTTGGGTATCAAATTGGGGAGGAGGAGGAGCTCTGAGGACGCTGAATGGGGGTTTAGACATAGCGACCTCAACCTCAAACGGAGCATACCTTTGCACTACCATTGGAGTCTGGGTGGTAACCATCATTGCTTCTTCTGGTTTGCAGACCCAAATAGATTCCTCCAAATCTGAGACATCAACAGCTTCTACCATGTTGACTTGATTGTTAGGCAGAGGGTTGTTTGCAACATTTGGTGCCGGATCCTTGAGTTGGATGACCTTTGTATCAATTAGCATTTGAACCTTATCTTTCAGGGCTCTACAAACTTCGGTAGTGTGACCCTTCATCCCAAAATGGTAGGCACAAACCTTGTTAGGGTCATACCATTTTGCACGGACATCCATAGGCAATGCAGGAACTGGGCTGTCATAGCCAGCCTCTTTAAGTTTCTCATAAAGCTGGGCTATGGGCTCAGCCAGATGGATATTGTTTTTTGCAGGTCTTCTTTCATATGGAGGTCTGTTTCGGTAGTTCGCTGTTTGAGTGGGTGGTGGAGTTTGGAAGTATGTTGGTTGGGCATTATAAACATGATATGAAGCTTGCTGATATTTAAGAGGAGCATTTTGGTAATATACTGGCATGGGATGGGGAGATATAGGTGGTGGAGCTGAAGGATATGGAGCTTGAGGATATGGAGATGGAGGTGGGGTTGTTGCTTGGTACTTATAAGGGGTTTTGGTTCCATGAGCCATCATTACTGAACCTGTTTTCTTCCTAGTTTCTGCCATTCCACCGGATTGCAGAGCTTTGTTGGTGGCTTGCAGGGCCTCCAGATTGATGATAGTCCCATTTTTTCTACCCACCTACAAGCATCATCCTCTCATAATATTGTGGCTCTAAGGCATGGATGAAGTAGTCTTTCATCTGAGATTCTTCCATGGGAGGTCTGGCCCTGGCTGCCTTAGACCTCCATCTTATGGCGTAATCCCGGAAAGAATCACTGGGCTTTTTCCTCAAGTTTTGGATGTAGAACCTGTCAGGTGCATTTTCTACATTAAATCCAAACCTGTTCATGAAGTCTATTGCCATGTCCACCCACTCAACCCATTTCCAAGGGTCTTGTTCAATATACCATGATAGAGCCTCCCCAGTGAGACTCATCATAAACAACTTCATGAGTATCTTCTCATCTCTCCCCACCCCTACAAGGTTGTCACAGTACATTCGTAGATGGGCTTTGGAATCTCCAATGTAATTAAACATTTCAAACTTTGGAAGCTCGTATCCTTCAGGCAGTTCAATGTCGGGGTGCATACACAAATCCTCTTAGCTCAGTCCTCCCAAACTCTTGCATCCTTCCACATGGTGCACCCTATTGGCCAAGCTATCTAATCTCTCGGTCAGGATTTTTATTAGAATTTCCTTTTGGGAAGACTCTGATTCATGGTAGTTATGGGTAACGGGAGCGATTTCCACATATATGGGGTTGAGGTTGTTATTTCTAGGAGTATATGAAGCGTTTGCATTTGGAATTGGCTTTAGAATGGTTAGCTTAGTTTGTTGGTGGTAGTGGTAAAATGGGATTTGGGTATTTTAGGCGTGAGGTGATGGGAAGATATTTCGATGAGTGGGTTCAGGTCGGGATGTATTGGTTGGAGGGTTGTTTGGCATGGTTGTTTGGTTAGAGTGAGGAGGATTGTCTATATTTTCACCAAATTGGGTTCCGAGAGAAATAGACAACTTGGCCAAATCACGCGTATGCGTTACTTCTTCTTCCAACTCTGAAATCTTGCGCTCAAGTCTAAGGACAAGGTCACTTGGAAATTGCCCTCCCTCAGAAGTTTCTACCCTTTCGTTGTTGCTGTTGTTGTCAACCATTTAACCATTGTCTATGTAGTCTGTTCTTTGAAGAGGAGGAGAAAGGTGGTCGCTTTTGATCATGTATGTGCCAGAATGAAGGATAGATCAACCTTATGAATGGGAAAACAATGGAATCAACATAAAACAGTGTTAGGAGATTAGAGTTAATAATAATAATAATAATAATAGCACATTGTTTGAAATAAGCTCTCTAAATGCAAGGAACCTCGTTGAGCCAGAGATAGGCCTAAGACGACATATAAGTGATGCATAATAATTAATTCAAGCCTCATTTGCCAATTTGGAGTTTAGAGTTAGAGAAATAAAGGAAAACAATCTTTATATATTGAATAATTTCAATTTATTACATCAGACTAAAGCAAAACTAGAAATAAACTAAAAGGCTAGGGATAACATGGGAAAATAAAAAAAATCCTAAAAAAAAATAAACTTCAAATAGGCTGGTCTCCAATGTTGGGCACAATCTGCTGCCTCATTTCTAGAGTGATCTCATAGTCGCGGTTGAGGAGGTTGCGAGCCCATCTTCTTTCCTTTTCATCACAAAACCCTGGAACGCCTTCTTCACTTAAATCTTTATTCTCCATGTCCTCCAAAAGCCACACGTAATACTCATATGTGTAGAAGGGTCGATGCTCTCGAACGTCAATGGTTACCACCTTTTTCCATCTTCTTAATATGGTGTCCACTCGTGGTATTTCAGGCCCAAAGTTATACCCATAGTGGCCCATATGGGATCGCAGAGGTATCATTTGGATCTGTCCAAATTGTCAGAGGACTCGGAGTGGTGCGTATGGTTGCACACCATTTAAGACAATAATCTTGATCAAGTAGAGCTCGTTACCCCTTATAATGACATGACGAGGCCTCAACCAATAATACTTCCATTGAATTTCAATGGCAGAACGCTCCCTTAAGTACACAAACCAGTCCTCTATTCCTACGGGGAGAGAAAAATACTTCATCCTTATGGGATGATTCATAATGTTAGTCCCCACACCCCCTCTCAAAATGTCTACCAAATCCTCCCTCTTGTAGAAATGCTCAACGGTCCATAGTTGCAATAGGAAGTTGCACTCCTTGAAGTATCTTTTGTCCTTGGTGCACCCAGTCAATGCTCTTAGAATTTCTGCCAGTATCATGGGAACTATGGTCTTCCCACCTCGAGCCATCATACGGACCACATAACTTAGGCTAGTGTGTATTTTCCCTCCTTCCCTAGGGAAAACTAATGAGGCTAATAGTGCGACAGCGAAAGCATTAAGACGG
Organism: Solanum tacnaense; assembly: GCA_029582525.1. Lineage (NCBI taxonomy): Eukaryota > Viridiplantae > Streptophyta > Magnoliopsida > Solanales > Solanaceae > Solanum > Solanum tacnaense. The sequence continues at coordinate 44,537 of JAJOOD010004294.1, forward strand.
TATGTTTCCCATTTTGCAGGAGAGCAAGTGAATTCCCTGTGAAAGTTTTCATGACCTTTCTCGTCTCCAAAACGTGAGTATAGAAATTCCAAAGAAATCCATCCTTCTTTCAAACAAAGTAAACTCAGATTATTATACATGCCCATTTGCTTCTAAAAGGACCTTGGTGTTGGCTTGTATGGTACAATCATTTCACGTTCTTTGTAAGGAAGATCAAAAACCCGCCAATCTCTTCAATCGTCGTGGTTAGTTCAAAATCCCTAAATTTAAACACTAACCTCTCAGAATCCCAAAATTTCAACAGTGCTTTGATCAAGTGACGGTCTGACTCGACGGAGATTAAAGCAGTAAGGCCACCTAACAGTTCCTTTGCCTCTAGTCCTTGATTTCTCTCAATATTCTTCCACCAAAATTTGAAGGTAGGATTCACTTTGACCACCATTTGCGTGTTTGGAAAATGAGGATAGTCCATGACTCTACAAACAAACAACAAACAAATTTCTAAACTCCATGTTGGCAAATTTGGCTTAATTTAATTATTATTACCACATTGACACATAAATATGCAATTTGTAAAAGGTATTGAGGCCCTTTAGACGTTATGTTGGCTACTAATTATGTGGATTGACACCAAGGGACAAACCACCTAGGGTTTATGCAACATGTATGACCTAAGTAAGATTTCTAAGAGTTGGCTTGACACGGACTTGAAAGGGATTCTATGCGAGAAGGCTCGTGGTTTCTCGGTAGTAAAACAATCAGTTCCGTCCATGCATATGCCGACTCTCTATAAAGGGTATTTGAAGAGAAATGGAGTAGTTGTGAGAGGTGCAAAGGAACAACATCACGGTAACAAAATAAAAAAAAGGAAGAGGGTCCCAAATGGGGGAAGTAAGAGCGAAATGCCAGTTTATCAAAGCGGTAACATTTAACATTTAGGTTGAAAGCGGTAACATATAGACAGTTTTAAGGAAATCAGTAAATAAATGATAAAATAAATACATAAATAAACAGAAATAAGCATATAAACATGTCAGAAATACAACAAATAAGGAAAGAGGTATGGGATTAAGCATGAAAGTAATCACATAAAGGAAAAAGGGAAAGGGCGAAGCATGAAAATAAACAAATAAGGAAGAGGGAGAGGGGTGGAACATGGAAAATACACAATAAATAAGGAAACAAATAAACAAGGAAAACTAATAACAACTTAACATGCTAATTACCAAACAAACAAAGTTTGTCGCTTTAAGCCTAAGTCAATGTCATCATATCCGTAGGGCCTAAACTACCCCTACCCCACCACCGCATGATTTTCGTCTCTAAAAGGTGCCTAACGTCCCCGCTTAAGGTCCAAGAGGTATTGGACTACTACTAGGGAGGTTTTAGACTGAAATAAAATATAGGTTCCTATATAGGTCCCCTAGACATCAAGCAAAACAAGTTGGACGATCATTTAGCCCGTAAAGTCTCAAGTTGGCCTCTAGGTTTTAATTAAACATGTTAGCAAACACAAGTAATTGTGAAAGGTCTCATGCTAAGTGTGTGCATACAAACAAACATTATAATAGGCAATATAGCAGCATGATTACAATATTAAGGGTGGCAAAAAGTTATTACAAAAATGCAAATTTTATTACTTGGTTTTAAAATATAATAGAAAGGTGATCACAGAATGCAAACAAGTTTCATAGCATTAGTAGATTTTATTATTAATACAAAAATTATTTTAAGTGGCAAAGCGGTTTATTAATGCAGAAGTTAATTATTATTAGATAGGAATTACTCGGGGCAACGGATATCTAAGGTAACAGATTTTAAGAAGAGACACGCAGCAAAGGAATATCATTAACTGATTTTTAAGTAGCAGAAGAGATAAATTATTAAACATGCTGGTCAAACGGGCAGTAGTAAATGCAGTTTAAATTATCCAGTTTTAATATCTCCATATTGTTTAACACATTAAAGTGAATAGGCTCCTATAAACTAGCCTGATTATTGATTTACTCGAGTTTATTACAATCTAATCAATTAATCATTCTATAAATTAATCATATACTGAATTGCCATTAACACAGCATCCCTTATCAGATGAAAAATGAGTTGATTATAATGTTACAATTACAAAAGGATAATTTAAGTTAATTGATTAGCATGCCGAGGTTATTAAAACCAATTAATTAACACACCAAGCTATTAGGGACTGATTGATCAAGTCTAATCAATTTTGACTAAATCTTATATGAGCTAACTATCTAACAGATTGACTAATACAAGATTGTTGAATATCAATTAATGTTTTACTTTCAAATTACTATAAAAAGGAATTGATTTGATTAATAAAACAAGGAACAACCAAAGTTATTTTAATGACCTAGTTAAGAAATATATGTGCAAATCAAATAGGTGTACTATGATAAACAATTAAAATATCTAAGCACATGATCAACTTTAAAATATAGTTAAACAAGATTAAATAGGTGATTAATGGCCATAACAATTTAATTTTATCTTTTAATTAGATCTAAAGTGAAGTTTCTAAATATGAACTACCGAACAATCACGAACCTATAGGCATGCTTTCTAACACAAATAAGTTACAATAAAATAAACAAGTAGCACATAAATCCCCTCCCCTATAGACGATCCCCAAATATTTCACATATATACTAGAGTTAGAATTATACAAATATTACAAACCGAATAACAGAAATTAGATAATATACAAAACACGAATTAAATAAATTCATCGTCTATTGTTTCCCTTCCATGAAGACTCTTCATACCTTGAACTTCTAGTTCAACCCTGCTAAACCACAAGAAAGGAATACTGCAAATACATATAAATATAACAAAAGCAAATATTATATAAGAAGATCAATTATATGGGCAGAATCATAAAGTTATTCAAAGCAAACACATAGTTATATCAAAGCACATTAAGGACGGAGGGATAGGAAACGGCTATGAGTGCTTCCTTTGTTTTATTCAACCACAACACAACATAATGTAAACCGAAATTTAAACTAATAAAGAAGGGCTAACCAATTATGCAGAAAGTTTATCAGCAATGAAGACCCAATTTGATTCGATACTAGACCCGAACACAGCAAAACCGAGTAAAGCAGCACTTATAATGTTTACCGAAATATTAATTCTTTTAAGAGTAGAGAGCAATATTTCTTTTTTATTCAAGTATGAGCAATGTCAGGATGTGTAAGTGAGAAAAGAGTGAGAGGAAGTATGATATATATAGGGAGTAGGAGGACACATATTAAGGGGAAGGAAATAAATTAAGGATCAATTAAAGAAATTTTCCTTGTTAAGAAGGAAGGCAAAACCTTATTTTATTTTATTTTTTGCCAAATATATCCAAATACAAAATATGCTCAATTTTTTAAATAGGGTAAAGCGAATCAGCTAAATTCCCTTTTTACATCAATCGAATAAGAGTTTACCATAAACTAAACATGTAAGAATCTGCCCTAATTTATTAAAGGTAAGGGAAAACAATTAAGGATAATTGATAGATAATAATCAGACAGGAGGAATACAATTTAAGAAAAAGAAATAGTCACACATAAGTCAAGGATTAAATTTTACATACCTCCACATGCTAATTTCTAGCACCTCTGTCATATCGGAACAAAAGTTAACAGATTCTAATAGCAAAGCAAACCAATAACAATTACTAACTCAATTTTAAAGAATCGGATGAACCAAAATTATATTAAACAAAGCCATAATTAATTTATTGATTTTTAAAGAAGCAACTAAATTTAACTATGACAATCCCATAAGAATAGCAAAACAATCTAGATTAATTGAGGGATTGAATAAAATACGGATTCAGATACTAATTTCCTTAGCAAATTTAATCATAGCAAACAAACATCATCATTTAAGAGTACCAATCAGCATAAATTCAATTATCATAAACAGAGAAAATGAGTAGGGATCTACACAAAATTTGCAGCAAGGTTGAATTAGCACGCTCAATGAATATGAATTGCTCATACTAAACAAGGAAATAATCAATTCAAAGACTCACAATTACGGGAGTGAATGCAGCTTATATTAATGGGACGATTTAAAACCGACTTGTACAAATGCAAGTTATAGCAAGTGCATAAGAATCATGAGCAAAGTCAAATTCAGTCAAAATCAAACACTCAAATAAATTTATATGTAAAAAGAACAAACAAAATCACAACATTTCATGCTTAAAACAAGATTGACAACTATTATTGATTTTTTTTTAGTATATATCTTCATAAATCATATTCGAATTCACGCTAATCGCTAGAAGACAAATAATAATTAAACAAAGACAAACCTAGATGGATCTGTCTAGATATGTCGTAGTATGAAATTCCAGAACCTCGAGGCTCGCCGGAGAAGAGAGGAGCAGAGGCGTCCAGTAGCTTGCCGGAGCTATTGTTTTCTTCGATGGTCGCTGCCTCGGAGTTTGTTGTTCGCCGGTGGCTTCGCCTGCCTTGTTCTCGCTGATGGGGTTCGCCGGTAGGAGGCACTGGTGGCGTTGCTGACATTGTTGTTTGGCACTTGCTGGCCGGAGAAGAGAGGAGGCGGAGGCAACACTCGTTGCTCGCCTGGTTGTTGTTGTCGTTTGCTGGAGAGACGAGAGGGAGGCAACGATGGGCCTCGTCGGGGCTGCTGGTCGCAGTTGTTGCTCCTTGCCGTAAAAGAGAGAAGGGAAGAGAAGGATGAGTGGCGATGGGAGAGAGGAGGCGAGGAGAGAGACAGAGAAGGCGCCGGAGATGGCACTTCTCGTCGGAAGACGGAGAGGAGAGATAGGGGAGGAGCGGCGCTGATTTTGGAGAAGAGAGGAATGGAAAAAAGAAGTTAGGGTTAGGATCTTTTTTTAGGTTAAAATAGGAAGGTAGAGGAATCAAATCTTGACCATCGATTTAAATGAATGGACGCACATGATTTAAACTTAGATGATATGATTTGATTGGACGGATGAGATTAAAATAAATTGATCTGAATTTGGAATAAGAATAGACTAAAATTGAAATCAACAAAGGTTATAATTGAAATGAGAATTTGAATTGAAGTGGCTAGAATTGAAATGAATTAGAATAGAATAGGCTAAAAATTAAATAATTAAGAGGAAATTTAAGGAAATGCTATCCAATTAAAATACCATATATATTAAAATATTTTTTATACAATATTTTAAAACATTTGAGTAAAACAATTATTTCATGTTTAAATATCGATAAAAAATAATTTAAGAGAATAATTTAATAATGTTTACAATAATTTTTGTAAAGCATGCATACTAAAATTATAAATTTTTTAGACAAAATCAACTAAATTTTAAACTCAAAATAGATTTTAAAATACATATTTAATCGAATAGCATTCCCAAAAAGGGTTAGATGTTAGTCAAAATTAGGTGTCAACAACATCTTTGAGTGTGGAAGGTGTCAATCTTGATACCAAAGTCTTGTGTGTCTCGGGGGTTTCGAAAGGCATTGAAGTTCTAGCGGGTATGCCGAAGTTGTATGTATCAAAAGGCTTTTCATTAACACAACAGGACCGAAGTTGCTTGGCAAAGTTGAAAGAACCTATCTTTGTTAAGCCTGTCCAACAGCTTCTGGTAACTGATTCAAAGTCTGTCCCTTGGAACTATAACAAAATCGTTGTGGTTTACCGAGGAAAGGAGATTGTTGAAAAGGTTGATGAAGCAGGAGGGTTGACATGCTCCAGAAGATGTTATTCCCAGAAGAATTAAGAAAAGGGAAGATGGCTCAAAATATCCAAGTACCACTTAAGAAAGCAGTTACTGAGGAAGAAGCAGAAGAGTTACTAAAAAAGATTAAGATTCCAGATTACTCTGTTGTGGAACAATCGAAGAAAACCCCTGCACAGATTTCACTGTTGTCTCTGCTCTTGCACTCAGAAGAACATCGTCGTGTGTTGAATAAGATTTTGAATGAAGCACATGTGTCGAAGGAGACCACGGTAAATTAGTTTGTGAAAATGGCCAAGCGCATCTTTTAGTCGAACACCATCACTTTCACTGAGTTAGTTGCCCACAGAGGGAGCTGGACACAATAGAGCTTTGATTCTTACAGTGAAATGTGAAGGGTACTATGTAAAGAGGGTCATGATAGATAGGGGATCAGTGGTAGACATATGTCCTCTCTCTACACTGCAAAGCTTGAAAATTAACCCTGACAGAATTCACCCCAACAATGTATTTGTTTGAGCTTATGACGGCTCAAGGCGGGATATCATTGGTGAAATCAAGTTAAACATGACAATTGGACCGGTAGAATTTATGATTGTGTTCCAAGTAATGGACATGGACACATCTTATAATTTTCTATTGGGAAGGCCATGGATCCACATGGCTCGAGCAGTCCCATCAACTCTGCATCAAGTTGTTAAGTTTGAATACGACCATCAGGAGATCATTGTGCATGGGGAAGATGATTTACCAATTTACAGAGATCCATCCATTCCATACATTGAGGCAAAAGAAGGATATGATTCCTGATAAACGCTATCAAAGATACTTCATCCAATACTAAGCATCAGCGATCGTTTAATAGTAATATAACTCAACCAAGGGTTGGGGTCGAGTTGGGGGGAGTAGTTTTTCCTTCAAATTCGAAAATAAAACTTTGACACAATCTCTACAATCTTATACTTGTTATTCCTTCAAGGTTATGGTTATATTTAGCAAATTTCGATCCAACTTCACGATTAAACACGAATTGAACAAATACTAGAGTAGAACTTGGTGAATTGACCAGCCAATTGTCGAATTTTACTTTAGAGGGTGAATGTTGATACTAACAGTAGGTTATTTAGTTGTGGGTAGGTTGGGCCATATATAAGATAACTTTATCTCAAACAATTACCTTTTCTATGATGAATTCTCTCGAACTTCATCACTGATCGGAAGATGCCCAGCCCTTTGTCCTCATCAAATCCACTCTCTCGAGCTTGATACAAGGGATAGATCTCGAATTTCACTCTCTCGAGCTGAAATCCGGGTAACCCACTACTAAGGATGCTAAGATTGATACTTTGGCTCTGTATCATCTCGCAATATGAAATAACTAGGAAGAAGCTAATAATTGGAAATAGTCATTTTTTGGAAAGAATGAAAATCTGGAAATTTGTTTAAGTTAGGAAAAGTTGAGTTTTTGGTCAACTTCAAACGGCCATAACTCCTAGATCAGGATGAGTTAGGTGTAATTCCAGATATGTTTGGAAATCTCTTGGAATGATCTTTCCAACACCGCCAAGTTTGTGTGGTTCCAAGTTCGTATGAGTAAGTTATTCCCTTTGGAAGTTGGGTTGTTGGATAAAGGAAAGTCTAATCCGGATTTTGAAAGGGTAATTTTGTCTTTTCCTTACCTAATTATTCTAATTCGTTTTTAGGCGTTTAACTGGGGTAAAGTTAGTTTTTAGTCAGTTTTAGAAAAGTGAATTTCACGCTAGGGCTTGGAGAAGAGGACAAAAGAGGAGAAAGGAGAAGAACGTTCAAGATTCGTCAATTTCGTCAAGGATAGCTTGAGGATTTCATTGGCGGTGATCCCTAAAAAGGTATGTGAGATCACATAGCTTTGGGTTAGTTCACCCATGCACCAAACATGATTCAATTCAGCATGGTTATATTGATTTGAAAGTAAATCCTTTGAGTTCTTGATGAAATCCGTTTGAATTCTTGTGGGTTGTGTTGTTGCGGTTTTCTTGATGTTTAATTCATGTTTTTGGGTGTAATTTTGAGTTGAATCTGGTATATATTGAGGACATAATCGATTCTAAGTGTTTGGGGAAAGAACTAAGTTGATTGGGGGGTTTAGAGTTGAAAAACGAAGAAGAAAAGTCGGGGAACACCTGGGGAGGGTCCTGGCGCGTCGTGCCTCTCAAAGCCCCTAAAAGGGGTCTCTGAATGTTGAGCTCTGGGGCGCCGCGCCAGCTAGAGAACCCCAGCTTGGTCTCTGAATCTCAAGGGTTGGCTCCCCGCACCTCTCAGAGCTCCAGGGACGCCAGTTCTTCCCATTCCTCCCCCATCTTTTTGTACTAGTTCCTTAGCAATGTACCTATGTTTTCTAGTTGATTCCAACACTCTAAGGTACATCTAAACATCGCGAAATCATCCATAAACATGATATCATGAACCTTGAATCCATAATTCAATTCAAGGAAAGTTAGGATCGAAGACAAGAGAAGTTAAGAGTCAAGTCTAGAAGTTAAAAGGCAAGTCAAAGCAAAGATTATAAAGTTTTCAAAAGTCTTTAACGAATGTTTTCACTTTGTTTTAAGACTTAAGTTTCAAGTTAATCAAAGAGTAAAGATTTGAGTTCATTTCTAAAAAAGCTATAAGAGAACTAAGTATTCCCAAAGAGTTTATAAATGTTTTCACATTTGAGCAAGAAAAGTGAACATCGATTCCAAGAGAGCTTTTAAGCTAAGTTTTGAGTAATTATCACAAACCAAAGAAAGAAGTTTGTTTTTAAAATATATGAGCTAAGTACATTTTGGGAGTAGTATTGAGCATCGATATGGGGATGCGAGTTCATATTAACTCCAGTCTCCATAAACCATGTAGCCATCATGGGTAGTAAAAGATCATACTTTTTAGATGACTCTTTAAGATGCTTTTAGCATAAGCTAGTGAATCCACTAAGTTAAAAGTTTTATATGATGGCAAAGTATAGGACAGTTCTGGCAGCGTGGGCAAGACGATGTATCACCACTTAGGGTCATAGTGGTGCTTGCCGGTTAGAGAAATTACCACACAAACTATATTACTTTATTATATGAGTAAAGTTGAGTTTGTTAATGCATTTTCTTTAACGAACTAAGTTGCTTTTACTGTTTTACAAAGCTTTTCATATATTGCATGTGTTTCATTACTCTATTTTGAGTTAAGTATTCATGAGTTGAGAAGAGCCAACGTAAGTGTTTCTTTCAGATTTCCTTTCAAGCTTAAGTTGTGTTTAGCATTCCAACTCACATACTCGTACATTCAATTTACTGATGCCAGTTGGCCTACATCGTCTTATGATGTAGACAAAGGTAACTAGGATCGGCATCCGGCGCATCGTTGATCCAGTGAGCACTCCAGAGTCAGTTGGTGAGCCTCCTTGCATTTCGGAGGACTCCTTTTATTGCTTTCAATTACTTTGTTAGTTCATTAGGATGCCGTGGTATTTGTCTCGACATACATCTCAGTTGTTTTAAAGGCTTCATAGATAGTTAGTAGTTCAGTTGTCTTTACTTTATCATTCAGATGTTGTTTAAAGACTTCAGTTGTCGTTTTGGCTAAGTGTTATATCTCTTTAAGGTTATGTTTTGAGATTATCTTGTTTAGTTAAGTTTTCCGCTGAGTTAAGTAAGCCAGGCCAAGGGTTCGCTTGGGGCCAGCAATGGTTCTCGAGTGCCAGCCATATCTGGGGTGTAGGCTCAAGGTGTGACAAACTTGGTATCAGAGCACAGAGTTCAAGAGTCTTAGGGAGTTTGTGAAGCCGTGTATGTAGAGTCCTAGTTATCAGTGTGAAGCGGGCCACATCTATAATTAGGAGGCTGCAACACTTAGGAAAATTATCTCACTTCTTTCACACTCTTTTCATGCGTTAGAGTTTGATCTATAAAAAGTTTCCTTCTAACTTGTTCTTGCGCATGTTTTCAGATAATCATGCCTCCACGGAGAGCTATCAGAGGTTGTCCTACTAGGCGTAATGTTGAGGAGCAAGAGTTACCAAATGCACCTAAAGTGCAACCTCAAGGGGAAGTCACTAATGCTGAATTCAAAGAAGCAGTTAGGATGTTGAGTCAAGCTGTGACTAACCAGGTTGGGTAGCAAAGAGGAGCTCGACAAGAAGGGGTTGACACTTCAAGGATTTGTGAGTTCTTGAGGATGAATCCTACAAGCTTCACTGGTTCGAGCACTATTGAGGATCCAGAGAACTTTATTGAGGAGCTGAAGAAGGTATTTGATGTTATGCATGTGGCATATACTGAGCGAGTTGAACTAGTTGCATATCAATTGAAGAATGTTGCTAGGACTTGGTTCAACTACTGGAAAAGGGGTGGAGCTGAGGATGCACCACATGCGAGTTGGGCAGGTTTTGAGGAAGCTTTCTTGGGGCGTTTCTTTCCCCGAGAATTGAAAGAGGCCAAGGTACGTGAGTTCCTCACACTTAAGCAGGATTCTCTAAGTGTTCATGAGTATGGGTTGAAGTTCGCCCAACTATCACGTTATGCTCTGGAGATGGTTGCGGACATGAGGAGTAGAATGACCTTGTTTGTTGTTGGGATGTCTCATCTGTCGAGTAAGGAAGGTAGGGCTGCAATGCTTATCGGGGATATGTACATATCAAGGTTGATGGTTTATGTGCAACAGGTTGAGGAAGAGAAGCTGAGGGACAGGGAAGAATTCAGAAATAAGAAAGCTAAGATAGGAAATGAGTCCAGGCAGCAGAAAGGTAATGTGAACCGTTCCTCCTTTCAGCAAAGGCAAAAGAGACCTGCTCCATCATCTACTAGTGCACCTACACCCAGAAAAAAAGATAAGTATAATGGTCAGAATTCACAGAACTTCAGATTGAGACCTGTACGATCTCAAGGTAGTGTGGCGCAAGGAGGTAACTGGGATTCTGCATGTGCTAAGTGTTGTAGGATCCATCCAGGTAACTGTCGTGATGGCCAGACAGGTTGTTTCAAGTGTGGGCAAGAGGGTCACTTTATGAAAGAGTGTCCTAAGAACAGGCAAGGTAGTGGAAATCAGGGAATATGGCTCAATCTTCATCAGTTGCTCCACCAGACAGGGCCGCACCTAGAGGAGCTACTTCCGGTACCGACGGAGGATCAAACCGTCTTTATGCGATCACTAGTCGCCAAGAGCAAGAGAACTCTCCAGATGTTGTCACTAGTATGATCAAAGTCTTTGCTTTTGATTTTTATGCTTTGCTAGACCCAAGAGCAAGTTTATCTTTTGTAACCCCTTATGTTGCAAATAAGTTTGATGTTCTTCCTGAGAAACTTTGTGAACCCTTTTGTGTTTCTACACCTGTTGGGGAGTCTATTCTAGCTGAGCGAGTTTATCGTGATTATGTCATTTCCATCAATCACAAAGACACCATGGCTGATTTAATTGAGCTAGACATGGTTGATTTTGATGTCATTCTTGGTATGGATTGGCTTCATGCCTGTTATGACTCCATTGATTGTAGAGCTCGAGTTGTGAAGTTTCAGATTCCTAATGAGCCAGTCTTAGAGTGGAAAAGTAGTTTAGCAGTGCCTAAGGGTCATTTCATTTCGTACCTTAAGGCAAGAAAGTTAGTTTCTAAGGGTTGTATCTATCACTTAGTCTGAGTTAATGACTCTAATGTTGAGATACCTCCCATTCAGTCAGTTCCAGTAGTAAAAGAGTTTCCAGAAGTCTTTCCAGATGATCTACCAGGAGTCCCTCCTGAGAGAGAGATAGACTTTGGTATAGACCTTCTTCCAGATACTCGTAGTATATCTATTCCGCCATACAGAATGGCACCAACAGAGTTGAAAGAGCTTAAAGAGCAGTTGAAAGATCTCCTAGATAAGGATTTTATTCGACCAAGTGTCTCATCTTGGGGTGCTCCGATCTTATTTGTGAGAAACAAAGATGGTTACCTTAGGATGTGTATAGATTACCGCCCATTAAACAAGGTTACCATCAAGAACAAGTATCCTCTCCCAAGGATTGATGATCTTTTCGATCAGCTTCAGGGTGCTTATTGTTTTTCGAAGATAGACCTCAGATCAGGTTACCATCAGTTGAGAGTAAGGGAATGTGATATTCCAAAGACAACATTCAGAACCCGTTATGGTAACTATGAGTTTCTGGTCATGTCCTTTGGCTTGACCAATGCGCATGCAGCATTCATGGACTTTATGAATAGAGTATTCAAACCTTATTTAGATATGTTTGTTATCATCTTCATTGATGACATACTAATCTATTCAAGGAATGAAGAAGATCATGCTAGTCACCTCAAAATAGTTCTTCAGACTTTGAAAGATAAGGAGTTATATGCTAAGTTCTCTAAATGTGAGTTTTGTCTTGAATATGTGGCATTATTAGGTCACATTGTGTCTGGAGAGGGAATTAAAGTTGATACTCAGAAAATTGAGGCAGTAGAGAATTGGCCTAAACCCACATCTCCAACTGAATATTATAGAAGGTTCGTAGAGGGGTTCTCATTTATTTCGTCCCCTTTGACCAAGTTGACTCAGAAAATAGTGAAATTTCATTGGTCTGAAGCTTGTGAAAAAAGCTTTCAGGAATTCAAAAAGTGGTTGACTACTGCCCCAATTTTGACCTTACTAGAAGGTACGCAAGGCTTTGTTGTCTATTGTGATGCGTCTAGAGTTGGTTTGGGTTGCGTGTTAATGCAGAATGGCAAAGTCATAGTTTATGCCTCCAGACAGTTGAAAGTTCATGAGAAGAATTATCCAACCCATGACTTAGAGTTGGCTGCCGTAGTATTTGCTTTGAAGATATGGTGTCAATATTTGTATGGTGTTCATGTTGATGTATTCACTGATCACAAGAGTCTTCAATAAGTGTTCACTCAGAAAGAGCTTAATCTCAGATAAAGGAGGTGGTTAGAGTTACTCAAGGATTATGGCATGAGTATTATTTACCACCCAGGTAAAGCTAATGTTGTTGCTGATGATTTAAGCAGGTTGTCTATGGGTAGTACTGCCCATGTTGAAGAGGAAAAGAGAGAGTTAGCGAAAAATATGCATAGACTAGCACGCTTAGGAGTCCAACTAATGCATTCCATAGAAGGAGGAATAGTGGTGATGAATGAGGTTGAATCTTCATTAGTGTCAGAAGTTAAAGAAAAGCAAGACCAAGATCCCATTTTGCTTGAATTGAAGGCAAATGTTCATAAGCAAAAAGTATTAGCTTTTTAACAAGGGGGAGATGGCATACTGAGATATCAAGGTAGATTGTGTGTACCAATGGTGGATGGACTCCAAGAGAGGATCATGGAGGAGGCTCATAGCTCCAGATACTCCATTCATTTGGGTTCCACAAAGATGTATCGTGATTTGAGAGAGGTGTATTGGTGGAATAGTATAAAGAAGGGCATTGCAGAGTTTGTTGCTAAGCGTCCAAATTGCCAACAAGTTAAAGTAGAGCACCAAACGCCCGGTGGTTTGGCCTAGAATATAGAATTTCTGAAATGGAAGTGGGAGATGATTAATATGGACTTCATCACAGTTTTACCGAGGTCTCACAGGCAGCATGATTCTATTTGGGTGATTGTCGACAAAATGACAAAATCATCCCATTTTTTACCGGTAAAGACTACTCATTCGGCAGAAGACTATGCTAAGTTGTATCTTCAAGAGGTGGTAAGACTTTATGGGGTTACGGTCTCCATTATTTCAGATAGAGGTGCGCAATTTACTGCACAGTTTTGGAAGTCATTCCAGAAAGGCTTGGGTTCGAAGGTGAACTTGAGTACTGCTTTTCATCCTCAGACATATGGTCAAGCAAAGCGCACTATTCAGACCTTGGAGGATATGCTGAGGGCTTGTGTGATTGATTTCAAGGGTAATTGGGATGATCACCTACCTCTTATTGAGTTTTCTTACAACAATAGTTGTCACTCTAGCATCCAAATGGCTCCATATAAAGCTCTTTATGGGAGAAGGTGCAGATCTCCAATTGGATGGTTTAAAGTTGGTGAAGCTGGGTTGATAAGACCAGATTTAGTTCATCAAGCTATGGAGAAGGTGAAAGTGATTCAAGAGAGGTTGAAAATGGCGCAGAGTCGTCAGAAATCCTACACTGATGTTAGGAGAAGAGAGTTAGAGTTTGAAGTTGATGATTGGGTATACTTGAAAGTTTCACCCATGAAGGGTGTGATGCGGTTCGGTAAGAAGGGGAAACTTAGTCCCCGGTATGTTGGTCCTTACAGAATTTCCAAGAGGATTGGCAAGGTAGCTTATGAGTTGGAGCTACCGCAAGAGTTAGCAACGGTTCATCCGATATTTCACGTTTCCATGTTGAAGAAGCATATGGGCGATCCTTCATTGATCATACCAACTGAAGATATTAGGATCAAGGACAGCTTATCGTATGAGGAGATTCCTGTTCAGATTCAAGATCGCCAAGTTTGCAAGTTGAGGACTAAGGAAGTAGCATCAGTCAAAGTCCTTTGGAGTAACCAATTTGTAAAGGAAGATACTTGGGAATCTGAAGAGGATATGAAGAAAAGATATCCACATCTCTTTGAGTCCGGAGAAAATGCAAACCAATGTACTAATTCTATTCTTATTACTCTTTAAATTATGAGTGAGCATGTTGTTTGTTTGCAATTGCTTGTTGGGTGTTTGAACTTGATGTTACACCCTTAGCCTAGTAAGAGTAATCTCATTCGAGGACGAATATTCCCAAGGGGGAGATAGTGTAACATCTCGCAATATGAAATAACTAGGAAGAAGCTAATAATTGGAAATAGTCATTTTTTGGAAAGAATGAAAAACTGGAAATTTGTTTAATTTAGGAAAAGTTGAGTTTTTGGTCAAATTCAAATAGCCATAAATCCTAGGTCAGGATGAATAGGTGTACTTCCAGATATGGTTTTAAATCTCTTGGAATGATCTTTCCAACGCCACCGAGTTTGCGTGATTCCGAGTTCGTATGAGTAAGTTATGCCCTTTGGAAGTTGGGTTGTTGGATTAAGGAAAGTCTAATCCGGATTTTGAAAGGGTAATTTTGTCTTTTCCTTACCTAATTATTATAATTCGTTTATAGGAGTTTAATTGGGGTAAATTCATTTTTTAGTCAGTTTTAGAAAAGTGAATTTCACGCTAGGGCTTGGAGAATAGGAGAAAAGAGGAAAAAGGAGAAGAACGTTCAAGATTCGTCGATTTCGTCAAGGTTAGCTTGTGGATTTCGTCGGGGGTGAAACCTAAAGAGGTATGTGAGATCACATAGCATTGGGTTAGTTCACCCACGCACCAAACATAATTTAATTCAGCAAGGTTATATTGATTTAAAAGTAAATCCTTTGAGTTCTTGATGAAATTCGTTTGAATTCTTGTGGGTTGTGTTGTTGAGCTTGATGTTGGTATATATTGAGGATATAATCGATTCTAAGTGTTTGGGGAAAGAACTAAGTTGATTGAGAGGGTTTAGAGTTGAAAAACGAAGAAGAAAAGTCGGGGAACACCACGGGAGGGTCTTGGCGCGTTGCACCTCTCAGAGCCCCAAAAAGGGGTCTCTGAATGTTGAGCTTTGAGGTGACACACCAGCCAGAGCGCCCCGGCTTGGTCTCTGAATCTCAAGGGCTGGCACCCCGCACCTCTCAGAGCGCCAGAGACGCCAGTTCTTCTCCCATCTTTTTGTACTAGTTCCTTAGCAATGTACCTATGTTTTCTAGTTGATTCCAACACTCTAAGATACATCTAAACATCATGAAATCATCCATAAACATGAGATCATGAACCTTTAATCCATAACTCAATTCAAGGAAAGTTAGGATCAAAGTCAAGAGAAGTTAAGAGTCAAGTCTAGAAGTTAAGAAGCAAGTCAAAGCAAAGTTTATAAACTTTTCAAAAGTCTTTAACGAATGTTTTAACTTTGTTTTAATACGTAAGTTTAAAGTTAAGCAAAGAGTAAAGAGTTGAGTTCATTTCTCAAAAACTTATAAGGGAATTAAGTATTCCCAAAGATTTTATAAATGTTTTCACATTGAGCAAGAAAAGGGAACATCGATTCCAAGAGAGCTTTTAAGCTAAGTTTTGAGTAATTATATCAAACCAAAGAAAGAAGATTGTTTTTAAAACATATGAGCTAAGTACATTTTGGGAGTATTATTGAGCACCGATATGGGGATGCGAGTTCATATTAACTCAAGTCTCCATAAACTATGTAGCCATCATGGGTAGTAAAGGATCATACTTTTTAGATGACTCCTTAAGATGCTTTTAGCATAAGCTGGTGGATCCACTAAGTTAAGCGTTCTATATGACGGCAAAGTATAGGACAGTTCTGGCAGTGTGGGCAAGACGTTATATCACCATTTAGGCTTATAGTGGTGGTTGTCGGTTAGAGAAACTCCCACAGAAACTATATTACTTTATTATATGAGTAAAGTTTAGTTTGTTATTGCATTTTCTTTAACGAACTAAGTTGCTTTTACTGTTTTACAAAGATTTTCATATAGTGCATGTGTTTCATTGCTTTATTTTGAGTTAAGTATTCATGAGTTGAGAAAAGTCAAGGTAAGTGTTTCTTTCAGATTTCCTTTCAAGCTTAAGTTGTGTTTAGCATTCCAACTTGCATACTCGTACATTCAATGTACTGATGCCAGTTAGCCTGCATCGTCTTATGATGCAAACACATGTAACTAGGATCGGCATCACGCCAACTAGATCTTTAGCCACATGATTGTCCTTCGCCGAATAGATCGGCGACATGCCAACTGGATCTGCTGCTCGCCGAATTTAACCTGAGTTTAGCTCCGGCATTCTGTAACTTTGGGCGGAATCATGGTTGTTCGGCGAACCGCTGAATGCTCTTTTCTATCGCCAACGTGATCATCTATTCCAGGGCTTGGCACAATAGAACATTTAGGCGAGACCATGTCCATTTGGCGACTCGCCCAATGGTTTGGGCGATCTTCAAGCCTTCTCTTCTTCGTTCTTTCAGCTGCCTTGTTCCTTTTTGCTCCATACTATCCATGCTTTGTCCCTAAGTTCAAATGTCTGAAATTCAAGTATTTACATCAGTTATTGAGACAAAATGCACATTTAAGGACACTGATTCTATTAAAATCAATCCCTAAATGAGTCCAAATGATGGACTCATCAACACCCCCAACTTAAACTTTTGCTTGTCCTCAAGTAAAACTCAAGTTCAGCAGTTCAGAAAGGATGCATCAAACAGTGCTATACAAGACTCAACCATAAATGCACACAAAAAGATTCAACTTACTTATGCAAGGAACAAATCTGCACTCAAAGTTTCAAGTTGTGACTAACCAATATCAAAGAATCCCAAGCTCACAATACTTGCTTCAAATGCAAGTTCAAGCTTAACTAAAGTGTTCAAATGCCCTCACACAAAGAATGATTCCATATTCACACAATGGTTCACAATTTAAAGCTTCGAAATCAAATGCAACTCTCACACTCACAAAGATGAATACAATACATTATTTCACCCATAGGTTTGCCCGTATTTTCCAATCAATACTTGGTTCAGCTCACTCAAGATTTCAAAGGTCTTCTCAAGGCTTGTAATGGGGTTGAGTGCAAAGGTATGGTTATTTAGGCTCAATGGCTATAGTCCTCATGAAATGTGGTGTGAACAACACTTCCCTTTCCTTTTCTTCATCATTTTCATTCGTGCTTACAAGTCATCCCTTTATTCACTTTCCATGATCATTGGAAACCTCTTTTTTCAGAAGGGTTCCATTTTTCTTTTTATCAACTCCATGGGTAGAAGGGATTTTCTTGCACCACTTCTTGATGTTTCTTCTCTTTTTACCACACCCCCAACGGTTATTCAAACAAACCACAAATCATGAGGATTATGGGTAATGGGTCAAGAAAGATCATGTTTTTATCAAGCTTCTTCCAAGAAAAGGTTAAGGCTCAAAAGGTGTTCAAAAGAGGTTCACACACTCACAGGGTAGGCCACAAAAGAGGTATATGTCAAATTGGTTCACACTCTTTAAACTTGCCTAAGATCATTTCAAGAGTTCACATCCCTAAAACAACCAAACCAACGGGGCAAATTCTAGGTGTCATCATGCATGGTTCACGATAAGCTCATCACACAAGGCATTTACACTAAGTCAAACAAGACTCCACACTCTCGCTAGTATGCAATGTTTATCACAAGAGACTTGATTCGATAATTGGCTAGTCACAACGAGATGCAAAGAGTTCACATATTGTCTATGCAACTTCATTTGTTCTCATCGTAACTGCATATTCATGCTTTTTCAATTGTGAGCACTATTCAAGTCATCAGTATTGATCAAAACCGATACTCAAATTTGCAAAAGAAAAGCCTCTTTCAACCCAAATATGGGGTTTGAAACAAGAAGGAGATTCGATGAGGTTCATAAGGAGGTTCATTAAGGTTCATGAGTAGGACTCCACACCCCCAACAAAAACAGTTCACATTGTCCTCAATGTGGTTAGAGAGCGGACAATTACCGAAATTTAACACGAAATATGAATAATAAAAAGTATCAAGAAATGAAAGCAAATTAGTGTGTTAATAAGTAAAGCAGGGTAACGAGAAATCTTCACTAAATTCCCAGATGGCGATGGAGTGAAATGGTCGCTGAGTGGTTCGGCGATGCGCCGAATGTTTTTCGGATCGCCCTTAGCTCCAGTATATTGCACTCCCAGAGAAGGCAGATTGGCAAAGATGTAGTGGATCGCCGAACACCTCGGCGATCCGCATAATAAACTTAAAGCATCGCCGGTCAATCCTTGAGGAACGTTGTCCACTTTGATTAGAAATGATGAGGAAAATCGGGTCGCCTAAACACATCGATGAGACGACGACTGGTGAAGGTATCCCGCTGAATGTTCCAGAATCTCAATCTCATTTTTTAGATCCATAAGGTGAACCAAGTCGTGCTCACCGAAATAGTTCGGCGACTTGCCAAGAAGACTTTTATCTTGCTTATGATCCCTACTCCTGCAAAATCAACACACACATTATTTAAAACACTAACACTTGGGTTTCCTCCCAAGAAGTGCCTTATTTAACGTCGTGGCACGACGTGGAAATGCTCTCAAGCATCTTCCAGGTACACCACCTCAATCAAAGAAATCTCTTGGCATTCTCCAAAGTATAATTTTAAGCGTTGCCCATTCACCTTAAATGCAGGTCCCTCTTGACCCTTAACTTATATGGCACCATTGGTGAATACTCTTTTCACTCTAAATGGTCCTGACCATTTGGACTTGAGCTTTCCTGGAAAGAGTCTAAGTCGGGAATTGTATAGTAAAACCCAGTCTCCCAATCTAAACTCCCTCTTAAGAATTTTAGCATCATGCCATTTCTTTATTTTTTCCTTGTACAGGGCTGAACTTTCATAAGCTCTGAATCTAAATTCATCCAATTCGTTTAACTTCTAAACTCTCTCCCTTGAGGTCTTTGTCCAGTCCAGATTTAAAGCTTTCAATTCCCACAACGCTTTGTGTTCCAACTCAATGGGTAGATGGCAATATTTACCAAAAACTAGTTGATACGGGGACATCCCAATAGGAGTTTTGTATGCGGTGCGATACGCCCATAGTGCGTCATCCAACTTTCGAGACTAATCAGTCCTATTTGCATTCACTGTCTTAGCCAAAATGCTTTTGATCTCCTGGTTTGACACTTAAACTTGACCACTTATTTGGGGATGATACAGTGTTGCTACTTTATGTTTCACCCCATACTTACTCAATGCAGTTGAGAACCACTTATTACAAAAGTGTGATCCTCCATCGATAATAATGGCTCACGGATTCCCAAACCTTGCAAAAATGTAGCGCTTCAAGAATTGAACAACACTTTTTCCTTCGTTGTTTGGAAGAGCTACATCCTCTACCCATTTGAAAACATAATCCACAGCCACCAAGATATATTTATTGCCAAATGAGCTCACAAATGGACCCATAAAATCGATTCCCCATACATCAAATAGTTCCATTTCCAAAATTGGTGTCAGAGGTAACTCGTGCCTTTTGGACACTCCACCTTGATTTTGAAATTGCGTGCACTTCTTGACAAACTCATGAGCATCTTTGTATAGAGACGGCTAGTAGTACCCACTTTGCAGAACTTTAGTTGTTGTTCGTACACCACTGTGATGACCTCCAACTGGCGAAGCGTGACAAGCATGCAGGATCTCAATAGCTTCTTCTTCCGGAATACATCTTCTAATTATATGGTCAGCACACTCTCTGAATAAATATGGTTTATCCCACAAATATTTCTTAACATCGAACAAGAACCTCTTTTGTTGGTAGAAGTTCAGTTCGTCTGGCACTACTCCACACACCAAATAATTTGCAAAATCAGCATACCAAGTGGGTTGTGTGAGGGTTACCGCGAATACTTGTTCATCGGGAAAAATATCCTTTATGTTGATCTCCAGCTCGTCATTCTCCCTGCCTTCCAATCTTGACAAGTGATCAGCCACCTGATTTTCACAACCTCTTCTATAGTTGACCTCAAAGTTAAATTCTTGCAATAAAAGCACCCACCTTATCAATCTCGGTTTGGCATATTTCTTTTCCATTAGATAACTCAATGCAGCATGATCAGTGTGAATAATCACTTTTGTACCTAGCAAGTATGCGCGAAACTTCTCAAACGTATAAACCACTACAAGTAACTCTTGTTCGGTAACTGTATAGTTACGTTGAGCACTGTTTAAAGTTTTGCTTGCATAGTAAATGGGATGAAAAAGTTTATTTCGTTTATGTCCCAACACTACACCTAATGCCATACCGCTTACATCACACATTACTTCAAATGGCTCTGACCTATCAGGACTAATGATGATTGGAGTGGAGATCAATTTTTCTTTCAGGCATTTGAAAGCTACAATACAAGCATCATCAAAGTGGAATTTCACCTCTTTTTCCAATAGTTTGCATAGAGGAAGTGCAATCTTTGAGAAGTCTTTGATGAACCTCCTATAAAATCCGGCACGTCCCAAAAAACTCTGAACCCCTTTTACTGAATTCGGTGGCGGTAATTACTCGATTACTTCCAACTTTTGCTTTGTCCACCTCCAGTCCCTTTTGTGATACTTTATGACCAAGCACAATTCCTTCCTTAACCATGAAATGACACTTTTCCCAATTTAGGACTAAATTGGTCTCAGCACATCTTTGGAGAACTTGTCCTAAGTGCTCTAAGCATTCTGCAAATGTGTCACCCACAACTGAGAAATCATCCATAAATACTTTCATTGAGTTTTCCACCATGTCCGCAAAGATGGATAGCATGCAACGTTAGAACGTAGCCGGGGCATTACACAATCCAAATGGCATTTGTTTGAAGGCGAAAGTACCATATGGGCAGGTAAAGGTTGTTTTCTCTTGATCCTCCAGAGCAATGGAGATTTGGTTATAGCCAGAATACCCATCCAAAAAGCAATACCACCCTCTCTCGGATAGTCGGTCGAGCATTTGATCCATAAAGGGCATGGGGAAATGATCTTTTTCAGTCCATGAATTCAGCTTCTGATAGTCCATACAAACTCTCCAACCTGTCACCGGTTGCATAGATACAAGCTCCCCCTTGTCATTAGGGACAACCGTGACTCCTCCCTTTTTCGTTACACATTGCACCGGACTGACCCATTTGCTATCTGCAATAGGGTAGATCACCCATGCGTCCAACCACTTTATTATTTCCTTCACCCGGTGGTGTGGTACGTAGTGGGTTTAGTACGCCCCGCCCAAACAAACGGCTCCGAAACAAACAAAAAGGTGTGTGCCGCACTCACGATTCACCACTTCTTGCATTGGCGGGTTTAATCTTCACTGATGTTCTACACTCGGTTTATAATCGCTATCAAGCTTAATTTTGTGAGTAGATATGCCGGGAGGAATGCCCACTATATCAGCAATAGTCCAACCGATGGCATTTATATGCCTTCTCAGTACTTCAAGGAGCAATTTTACTTGCCAATCAAGTTAATCGGCTGAAATAATCATCGGCAATGTGTTATTTGCACATAAGAAAGCATACCGGAGGTGAGAGGGTAATACCTTTAGCTCGAGATTTGGTGGTTCTTCGATTGATGGTTTGGCGGGAGGGCTCTCTCGGTTTTTTAAGTTGATGTCCAATTTTATTGGAGTCTTTGTAAATCCCCCCATGCTCAAAAATACGGCTACCACTTCATCTTGGCCTTGAACCTCAAACTCTTCATCGTTAGCTAACACAACCTCAAGTGGTTCTTTGCTGCACATCAAATGGCTCACACTAGCCACTGCCCTGTCAATCATATCATCAGTTGAAATTACATGGATGTCACTCGGGTGTTTCATTGATTTGCACATATCAAAGGTGACTTCATCTTCATTAACCCGATATTTCAACTCCCCACTCTCAACATCCACCAACGCTCTCCCAGTTGCCAAGAATGGCCTCCCCAAGATAATAGGAATTTCGGCATCTAAGTCACAGTCGAGTATGACAAAATCAGCCGGAAAAATGAATCGATCAACCTTAACCAAAATGTCATAAAGTATTCCCACTGGATGTTTGATCGATCTGTCAGCCATCAAGAGTCTCATAGTTGTAGCCTGCAGTTCACCCAACACGAGTTGTTTATAATAGCATAAGGCATTAGATTAATACTTGTTCCCATATCGCATAAGGCTTTTGTGAACTTTAGCATGCCTATAGTACATGGGATAGTGAATGCTCCAGGATCATTTTTCTTTTCGATCAGCTCCTTCGTCACAATTGCACTACAACTGTGAGAGACTTTGATCGTCTCAAAATCCAAGCTTCTTTTTTTTGTGACTAACTCCTTCATGAATTTGGCGTAACCTAGCATTTCCAACAATGCTTCAACTAGAGGGAGATTAATCGATAAGGTCTTGAATACCGATAGAAACTTCTTGAACTTCTCATCCTCATTCTTTTTCTTTAGGCGTTGAGGAAATGGAGGAGATATTTTAGGTAAAGGTTGCTTGGCTTTTAGGCATGGCTTATGTTTTTCCTCCTCACTTTGCGACTCCTTTGTAATATCTTGAGGAATGGTTATCTCTTATTCCTCTATATCTTTGCCTTCATTCCGCGTGTGCTCTTCTTCATTACCAATCACATCACATTTTACTTCTTTTCCGCTCCGAGTGACAACGGCCAGTCCTTTATCTTCATCATCTGACACCATTTTTTGTTTCAATTGTATTTAAAGTAAACTTATTTGACCTTCAAGGACTTTGATTGCATCTGCGTGTGAGTTTACTTTATTGTTCAAGGATGAGAAGTCGGTTTTCATCCATTCCAATAAATCATCCGAGCCTTCAACTTTATCAAGAATGCGTGAAAGTAAATCATTCATGCGGGGACTACTTGCACCTCCCCTTGATTTTGGGCTCTCACTTAGGTGGGTGTGGTTTTCTTCATATTCATCATCTCTTCTCCAATACTCATTTTGCTCAGAAAAATCCTGGTGGCATCTCTTTTGCTCAACTTCCTTATGATGGTTCCAACCTTGATTTCCATCTCGCTGTAAATAGCATGGGTAGAAACCCTCCTCACTTCTTCTGAAGTTCAGACCTTGATTCTCCCCAGGCTTTGAATAGCTTAAGGACGAACCCTCATCAACTCTGAACACTCCACAAGTTCTCTTTATGTGTTCTTGTAGAACTTCCATTTGGGTCAACATCTTCTTGATGTTTTCATCCCTCTCTTTCTCTTTATCTAGTTGCTCTTGTGTTAATCTAAAATGAAATGGAGAGACTTGATCCTCTTTGGTGTACCACGCTTGGTTTATTCTAGTCATGTCATCTAGAAGAAACGAGGCTACCTCAAACTATTGCAACATTATTCCTCCTCGTACCAAGTGATCATCCACTCCTTTATTAAACAAATCAAGGTTCCGGTAGAAATATTGAAGTAACACATCGTTTGGAAACCCATGAGATGGGCATTTAAGTAGGAGCTTCTTGAATCTCACCCATATTTCATGGAGTGGTTCCCCCTCCCATCGCTTGAAACCTTGAATTTCATCTCTAAGTTCCATCATCCTTGATGGAGGAAAGAATCTTGTGTTAAATGCTACAACCAGCTCCTCCCATGATGTGATGGAATCGTTTGGTAACTCGATTAACCACTTATTAGCTTCTCCTTTTAAAGACAAAGGGAATAATCGCAGCCAAATTGACTCTTGCGACACACTTTTGAATGAAAAAGGGTTGCACACCTCTGTGAAGTTTCTCACATGCTCGTGTGGGTCTTCGTGATCTAGTCCTCCATATAGTCCTCTCATTTGGAGAAGGTGCAGAGTTGTGCTAGTGACTTCAAACATCGCATTCCCATCAGTTTGTGGGATGCAAATTGCACCCATTCCACCCGATTGATACGGGTTGTAGACACTATTGATGTCGTCTATACCGTCTCGATGACCTGCTTGATTGTCATTCATCTCTTCCTCACTCATGTCCACTTCTATGTGGTCCAACCAACACTTACACAACGCAACCAAAACCAATTCAACTACAGACAACAAATTTGAGAGTGACAAACCTTCAATCAAAGAATTCTAAGTAACGCTACTCCCCGGCAGCGGCGCCATTTTGATAAACGCTATCAAAGATACTTCATCCAATACTAAGCATCAGCGAACGTTTATGTAACACCCCGACTTTCCGAACGTCTAAATTACTCGTATCTCCATGGAAAGACAAGGAGGGTGGGTAATAAATTAAGAATGATGTGGTATGTCCTATTTTAAGTGTTCAAGTGTTGCATCTCAAGTTTTGAAGTTAGGTAAGTGGCAAAATAAAAGTTGGCGGAAGTTATCGTAAGTTCCTTCTTAAAGATTTCTCTGAAATTTGGGTCAAATGTCTTG